>CAEGAE010060268.1:0-25310 GCA_903067095.1 Girardinus metallicus
TTTTATGGGAGAATTGAGCTTGTTCGTTTCAGGTAAACATATCACTAGTTCACCGCCAGTTTTCTTCCTCTCCACGTTAACCCATACATCAATGCCAAGTAACTATGGAGCCCTCTAGCGGAATGGGAGGAGTGAATCCAACACACAGTGTGAAGGAAAGAGGAGATGAGCTGCACATGCAAGTTGCAAAATGAGATGCAGGTGATCGGCAACAAGAGACCGTGATCGGTAATCACCGATCATACACTTTTTCACGGAAATCGGCCGATTATGATCGGTGGTTGATCGATCGACACACCTCTAATTTTAACACATTTGTAATGGAAACGCAGCTTCTGTTACATCTATGTTCTGAACAAGAATGTTCCAGTTGGTATTTAACATATCAGCTACTTCCTTTTAAAAGATGCTATTTTTTCATTTGAAGAGACTGAAAATGTTGTGGCATTTATGACTCGGCATGAATAATTAAATCAGCCCTTTCATTTAGTTTCAATAGTTCAACATAAATCAAGCTGTCTTCAGGTGTTTCTTGGTCCAGTGTTTATCAATGTTCGGTCATTGTTCAAATTCTCTGAGGATATTCCTCGTTTTAGAGAGCTCCTCGTAGGTTTTCTCACTCTGTCGGACTAACTTTGTAGAGAGGAATTCTGCTCGGTCATGATCAGCCCGTCCATCCATTGACTGCAGAAGCTGGGCAAACCCGTCAATTTCTGAGAGGGTTTTATCTGCTTGAGGTCCAGCTGTTGTTCTCAGTTCAGCCGATGTCTCATCTATCTCCTCCAGCACCTTTTTTATCTCAGAGTATTCTTCTGTAGTTCAGTGATGTTCTTGAATTCTTCGCATAGCCCGTTTACAGGCTTCCTCATTTCTCTCTCTTTGGAGGCATTTCTAAATTTAGATTATTAAGTGGTTTTGAATTCTACATACTTGATGCCAGAGTAGCTGGAGCTCCTAAAGCAAAACAATAATCCTCCAACTGCAGCCACTCCCAGTCCTACACCAAACACTCCACCAGCTCCTCCTATCATGTTTTTTTTAAAGTGTCCCTGTGCAGCTCTTTGATCCCATCAGCTGTTTGTCCCAGCTCTTGTACTATAGCATACAACCTTGGCCCCCTTTGGTCATATAGATTCAATGAATGGCTTTGCAGTTTCACATAGTTTGGGCGAATATAATTGCTGGCTGTTTTCTCTGCATCGCTGCCAGATCAAGGAACCGTCGGCCTCAGTTAGTTTTAGTTTTGCAGCCCAAAGTTGTCTGACGTTGAGCCTGAAATTTGGAAACAAGCCAAATATTGATCAGTAAATACATAAATTTACAGTTAAATGCAATAAATTAGAATCATTTAAGTAACCAGATTCACCAAGTAAAATAAATGAAACATATAGGTTAATTCCTCACAAACGGAGGATTTTAAATCCTTTATTTTTCATTATGAGTGAAACGAAAACATGACATGTGAGATAAGAATGTTACATCAAACCAATCAAACTTTTTAGTACAGTTTATTACCCTCAAGAAAAGTACCTGCTTGAACATTATTGTCAAAAATTACTTTTAATCTGACAGAAAAATCCTCATCAGAACATGTATTCTAATTTATTAATGTGACTGTATCCATCCATCCATTCATTTTCTAACACCCTAGTGGGGTCAGGAGGTGCCTCTCTCCAGCTAACTTTCCGGGCGAGAGGCGGGGTCACCTGGACAGGAGAATTGGAACAATACTTGGGCTGCTGTCGATGACTTTTCACAAGGACGCGAGAACACACGTACAGACAAGAACCCATATTGATAAACGGTCAAAATCAATGCTGAGAGTCATGGAAACTAACAAGCTAGTCCAGTGGTACCCAAAGTGTGGGCTGATTAATTTGCCCCCCGAGTGCCCCCCATTGCATGGGGGGCACTCGGAGCGGTATGGATGAATGAAAAAAAAAAAAAACAGTTACACAAAAGTGTTTCACTGTAGTGTGTTTTGCTACAACCTGAAGTATAAAATAAACTTTAGTGGAGTTTGAAAACAAAATATGTGTATCGGTTCATGTCCGGTTGATTTTTTTTTTTTTTCCTTTTTAGGGGGGGTTTTATTGTAATCCTTAGGGGGCCCAGAAAATCTTTGGGAACCACTGAGCTAGTCAGAGTTGACTAAATTGTTTGCGGCTCTCCCCTTCCTCCTGTGTGCACCTGACCTACAGGTATGTGGCACATGGTGAGCGCAGCCACATCAAAGCTGCCTCCTCCTGAATCAGCCGTTGTTTTGTCCTCATCTTTCTGCTTCATGACCTTTTTCAGGTAGATGACAGCTGGGTTGTCGTCTACCCATTTAATAATTTCATTTTACTTAGGGAAAGGGTTGAGACTTTACACACATATGGTATGTGTGTGAGCGCACACAATGCATTCCTGCATTAAAGGCTAGGTTGGTGCCACCCAACCCTCCTTTTAAACCTGAACCTGCACCAACATACCACATAGTCCATAGAATAGCCTTTAGGTGTTTCTCAGCTCAGTGTTGATGTCAATGTCCAGTCATTGTTCAAAGTCTTCGAGGTCATTCCTCATTTTAGTGAGTTCCTCAAAGGTTTTCTCACTCTGTCTGACTAACTGTGAGTAGAAACGTTTAGCTCTGTCATGTTCAGTCAGTTCATCCATTTGCTCCAGAAGGTCCAAAAAACTGTCAATTTCTGAAAGAGTTTTATCCACTTGAGGTCCAGTTGTTATCGTCAATGCAGCTGATCTCTCATCTATATCCTCCAGCACATTCTTGATCTCCATCAAGGTATTCTTTTGTTGTTCAATGATGTTCATGAATTCTTCACATAGTTTGTTTACAGGTCCCATCATTTCTCTCTCTCTCGCCAACATCTCTGAATTTGCATTAGAAGCAGTTTTGAATCCAGCATAGGTTAGAACATTTGATGCAAGTGTAGCTATAAGTCCTAAAGCTAGTTTTTCATTTTTTTCTCCTTCTCCAAATACTATTGCTCCAACTGCAACTGCTCCCAGTCCAATTCCAAGCACTCCACCTGCTCCTCCTATCAGGCTTTTATTATCACTGTCATCGTGCAGCTTTTTGACTCCAGCAGCTATTGTTTCCAGCTCATGCACAATAGCATTCAGTCTAGGCCTTCTTTGGTCATATAGATCAATGAATGGCTTTGCAGTGTCTATCAGTTTGTTAATTAGGACAGGAATGTTTGCTGGCTGTCTTTTCTTCATTACACCTTGGTTAAGGAAATATGGGCCTCAGTCAGTTTGGATTTTGCAGTCCAGAGTTCTCTGAATTCAAGTCTGAAATTTGAAAATAGCCAGCTATTAGTCAAAAAATACTTGAGAACAAACAGGAGTGTAATAAAAAAAAAGAAATATCCTTTGAGGTTTCACAGTGGGGAAATTCAGTGTAACAACGGCAAAGTGATGCACCTGTCTGTGGACCTACATAAAGCCATGTAGGTCCACACATAGATAAAAGTACAACATTATAATAAAATTATATAAAGCTCAAAAAACTTGATATTGCAAAATCACTCTCCATCCCCAACAATCCCCCCACCCACCCATTTAAATCACTTTGGCGTTCTTTAACATTAAAAATTCCAGTGTACCAGATGTACCTGAATGAAGCTTTTAGAAAATCCCATCTGCTCAGAGAGATGGTCAAACATTTCAAGTAATCTCAAATGCAGTGCAGGATATATTGGACTGGTTGAATCCTGATGGACGCTGGATTTGAACTTTAGCAGATCTTCTCTAGTATCTGTAGCTGTATTTCCATTGACCATATAGTTTTGCAAATTGAAGTTGCGAAAATAAATTTGCTTAAAAGAAACACAAAATACCCATGTTTTTTGATCGAGCTTTTTGTTGGATTATGTGGTTTTTCAGTCATATCAAAATAGATGTATTTTATAAAAACTGCAATAGAAACACTTTATTCGCATCACACGAGTCACATGATCAACAGCTGGATGTTGCTTCTGGCAAAAATGATGAAGACGACAGGAAGTAAAAGGCGGATGATGTTTTGTTATTGTTTTTAATGTGCAGCTGGCTCAGCCAGAGCTCTCACTGCATCACAGTTCATAAATGTCATTCCAATGGGTTGAATCCATAACTACTTGGTAAAATAACTGACTACAATTTCTCCAAACACCACATATGTAGCAGCTCCCAGTAAACAACAAGCACCAGTAAAAGGTGCTCGTTGTTCCAACGCCTGAATAAGATGCTGACGTCTCTTTTGATTGGCTAATAAATGATGAGCGCTACTTCCACGACTGAATTATGAATATACCTCATGTAAGTGTTTACATCTGCAAAGTAATTGTGAAATTGTGTTTCTTAACAGTAGCAGAATATTAAAGATTTCTTAAATGACATCATTTGATATCACAGTGTAAATTGTTCCACCAGTGTCAAAAAATCCATTAGTATTACAGTAAACAAGACACTATGGCACACTTGTAATAGGGAATAAAGGTTTGCCCACCCAGACACCTTTGCCCAGGATCTTGTGGACAGGGATCCGAGGCATATAATCCTGGACGTCCCAGTGGAAATTTGTGAATAGTGGACAAGTCACCCATGACACCCTCGGAGAACTTCAGACCTGAAACCACTGCCGGCCTGAAACCACTGGGCTTTGATGTTGCAGTTATTGTGGTTCTGGGAACACTTGCACTTGAGGGCGCTGACTGTGGCAAATAACAGAGGGTACAGGAAGTGTTCAGCCAGGCCGTATCCCATGACGACTCGGAGTGATTCCCATTCACTGCAGGCCGAACGGGCAATTTTTGCTCTCATTATAATGTTGAGCAATTGACAAGTACAGTTTTAGAAATAAGTACAGTGAACCCTTGTTTTCTGCAGGGGTTGCGTTCCAAAAAGAACCCGTGATAAGAGAAATCCATGAAGTAGTTATCTTTATTTTTTACAATTACTATACAGCATAATACTCTACATTGAAACCAAAGAACAAAATCTGTTTTCAGGCCCAAGCATTTTTTTAACAAATAACTACAGTGAAATAATCATTTTAATCATCAATACGAAGTACAGTAGGACAAATTGTGACTCATTTCACTGTGCCTCAAATAAATAGAAACTCAGCAAGAGACTAAGCTCCATTTTTACCAGCTTGTGTATTGTACTATACAAGGTGACAGGACATAACCTGTAGGAACAGTAATAAAACACTAGACCATCCAGTTTCATAGCCGCTCACTTCTGGTCATTGTGGTCAAAATGTAGTGATTCTTAGTTTATCTTTTTGCTGTTTGTTTGTCTTGTTCTGAAAAAATCCACATAGGAAAGGGAACCCAATTGTTGTTGCTCTAAGTCTATCCATTTTAAAACCCCTTGTTCAAAGCAAGTTTAATCATATTTTGTTAACTTTTTGTATTGTCTTTCGAAAGCAAACGACAAAAAAGTCCAAATAACCTTCAGATTTTAATAAAAAGATTTTTCTTACCTCAACTTTATCCGCCTCCACCACACACTAATGCTGTCATGAATACTTTCAAATACTTCCAGCAGAGGTAGGGAACTTTTCATATAGCAGGGTTTGGCAGTCCAATGGCACGTCGGTAGAATATGTCCCCGCCCAGAAAAATAATCCAACCTGTTCTACTTTTTAGAGCACATTGTCTTTTATTTGTAAAGGCCATTACTAATGATCCTGCTGAGAGAGAGGGAACTTTCTGGTTGTCTGTAAATGAAAGTAATCTCACCTTCTGATTGATTTGTCTCTCTAAGCAGGTCCATACATTGACAAGTAGAGTTATTCTGAATTATAATTATTCCAATTGTCCAATTATGCTGGATTCCAATCATCTTGCAGAACCGAGACCCAATTCATACCTCCCAGTCTGGTCTGGTGTCCACCTGACCACAAATTTGGTGTGGCATGAACTACATTATTCATATTTGACTACTAGGGACTTTCTCTAGATGTCTGCATGCAACACTATATTTTTGTTACGGTGCTGTCTCTGCACACAGGCAGAAACAAATTCCTAATTATAAGGAGCAACAATGCAGTTCAAAGTGCTTTACATCATAAAAACATAAAAAGTCATTAAAAACATCAGACAGTCACTGATTTTTAACACAAATACACCCAGAATCATCTTTTCCTACCCAAAAGGAACAGATGTTTCTGGATGTATTTTAATAATTTAACTAAGCAGCAGTAAACATGGTCTTAGCTCTGTCTGTAAACTGGGGGTCTTACAATCCAATCTTGCAGGTCGGCATCCTGAAACGTTTAGATTTTGTCTCTGCTTCAACACACCTCAAATAATGAGGTGATTAGCAGGACTCTGGAGAACATGACTGCACTTAGGAGGTGATCCAGCTATTGGATTGAAGTGTTGGACCAAGGAGACATGTAAAAGCTGCATGACACCGGTCCTGAAGGAGCAAAGGTCCTTAAAAAATCAGTTTGACCAAAAGATGTTTCATGAGAAGGCAGCAAGAGTTACTCAGTCTACAGATCTGAGAGGAACAACAAGGTCACTGAGCATCCGAGGAAGCCTGACCTTATCATTAACTTAAAGATTAATGACGCATCACAAAATTGAATAAAGATGTCAGTCTATCAATGTGTCTATTTGCAGTTTCCATCATTTCTCTGTCTTTAGCCAACATCTCTGAGTTTGAATCATAAATAGCTTTGAATCCAACATAGGTTATAACATTTGATGCCAGTATAGCTGGAACTCCTAAAGCTAGCTTCTGAGTGTTTGCAGCTTTTCCAAGTAATAATCCTCCAACTGCAGCCACTCCCAGTCCTACACCAAGTGTTCCAACTACTCCTCCAATCAGGCATCTTCTTTTAGATTCACTGTGTAGCTCTTTGACACTGTCAGAAATCCTTATCAGCTCTTGTAGAATAATGCTCATTCTTGGTTCATTTTCGTCCAGTAGACAGATGGATGGTTGTGAATATTCACTATGTTGTTGGAATAAAATTAAATTCTCCTTGGAACTTCTTCTCTGTAGTCCTGGGTTACTTGCCATGTCTGCAGTTACTTCTCTGAATTACAAGTTATAAATTGGACTTCACAGGAAGTTCTTTGGACTGCTCAGTTGGCTGAAGTTTAGCAGCATGGAGTCGTTGTTGTACAAGTCTGAAATATGAAAAGTGAACCCATTAAGATCTTTAATATAGTATACTTCAAATTCTTTGAAATCTTAAGAAAAAAAAAAAAAAATATATATATATATATATATATACCTCCAGTACATTTCCTCAGTAAGTTCTATGGTTGCAAAGTCCAGTGAGCAGAGAGGATTAACTGGCTGTGGAAGACAGAGATAATTAGTGTAAAGATGAATTAATCTCAAACTGTATACCAACTATTCTTAGCTGACATGCAATAAGTACAAATCCTCCTTGAATATTTGCATCCATTGCGTTTGAGGCACTTATACCGGTTGCCAGATGGCAGCATCTCATATTGTGAGTTGAGGCTGTGAGCAAGTCTGGGGTAAGAACACTTCATAGAGTGTCCTGCAGGTGTTCCTCAGGCTGTGTCAAGTTCAGCTACCCAATGGAAGAAGCTTGGGTAGCTGCTTCTTCTTGTAACAATAAGATCCTGGCAATAAACCCCTTATTGCCAGGATCTTATTATTGCAATTGTGATCCAGGTCTCGTGGCTATAGGTGAACATTTTTATTTCTTTTTTGTTTTTTTGTTTTTTTTTTCACCAATGTAGCTCATTTGGAATACTGCTGATCAATATCATTTGCACACATTCATCAGCATGTGAATGACTGAATGTAGTGTACAGCATTTTGATAAAGCACTATACAAGTACGGGCCTTATGTCATATTTTGAATTTAGCTGCTAAGTACTAGCTCACTTAATTATCACTGTGATTCACACATATCACAAAATGTGGTACAGGTATAAGTATATTATTAAAAATAAAAAGCACACAAAATGTAAGTTGTGTTGAATTTCAGAAAATAGCTTCTGTCTCTTTGTACAACCCAAAAAGGGAGAACCTGTGAAAAACCTCAGTGATGAGCAGAACAAACCAGATTGAACAGACACTGAATACATCTGCTTGCTGTTCTCATTCTTGCAAGAATTAAAGTGTGAGTCACCAGTTACTAGACAAACACGTTTGAGTGAACGTCTCCGATCTCTGCTTAGTATCTAAAAGTTAGTTATTTGGGGGGAAGCTTCTTCATTATTAGTTGTTACACAATCGGTACAGAAATGTATAAAAAATACTTTAACATATTTTTCTATATGTTAACCTATATCCAAAAATAAATGTAAAAGTAACTGAGGCTTACCTGTGTGGAAGCTTTTTTTTTGCAGCAAATACCTGAGTCACCTCTGTTTCCTGTTTCCGTGTATCACCACCACACACACACACACCCACGCACACAGAACAAAACAACTAAACCTTTGCACTATGTACCATGAGGCACAACAACCAGGAAGAAAGTGACATTTTCTTCCTCTACTCTACTACCTACCTTGTAGGATCTGGAACTTGGTGCAAAAGAGTTTCTGCAAGTGTTACAATAAACATAATCCTAACATGATGCTCAAATCAGAAGTGCTACAAATGTATGTTGTGAGAGTGAGACACATTTTATGTTAGTAAAATAGCATAATTTCAGGTTTATTTCTCTGAAAGCCAACTGTAACAGACAGGAATGTTTCGACAAAAGGTTCATCTCTGCAGAGGCATATTTGCATTGATAAAACAAAAAGTGAAAGCAACAGTTAGTGCAGGTCGGACTGGACAAGGGCTTAGCCACTTTTACAATTCAAAACACATTTTTGCCTTCAATACAACATAACATTTGTCTAGGGGGCTGTTTCACAATTTTGACATTTTAGCATTATGATGTTAAAAAATACTATTTTCAAATTTAAATGATCCATATGGTCTGTTACAGTTCAATTGTGTTTCTGAAGACTGCTGTTCTAAGTTTGACAGAAAGGCCTTTAATAGACCATTGCATGTGTTGAAATTAGACAAATGGCTGATGAAGAAAAACTTGTAATCAAGTTAAGTCATTTTAGTTATAGCATACTTTACATGCTTTACTGATAAATTCTAACTTAAAGTGAACATATCTTTTAAATCATTCCTTTTCACATGTAAACCATTCAGTTATGGTCTATATAAAGTAGATCTACAATGCTTTGGTCTGAGTTCCTCATTATTGTAGCCCCACAGACACATTGTTTACACAGTTCTACACACACATCAACTTGTTTTGATGTGTGTGTAACACACCCTAGAACTGAACATTTTGACTTGTCTACTTGCAACTTTGGAATAACTGAACCTGGACTACAAAATCACTGCAAGAAAAAAAATGTCGGATTCACAAAACTGATTAACTGGAAGTCATGACCTTGTTTAGTAGTTGCACAGCAACTGTGGCGACGTCATAGGCAATAGAGTAAACCAGACAGAAAAATATAACCTCAACACAATACAAAGATATTTATTCAGCAATGGGAGAGACTACATTTTTTAGACACTCAAAGTACACAAGTTTACCTATAGTTAACCTAGTTATCTAGGTAAAACTAATTAAAGCAGGAACATTCTAAGTTATTAGTTAGCCATTTGCACATTGCAGTCAACATTTTATCCAGATACTGCAAAATAACCTCTTGTCATATTTATTATGTGTAAATATCAAGAAAATGTGAAAAAATATGAATCAATTTGCAGATTAACATGTTATAATATTGACTTCCACTGTTCATTTATTAGGTTAAAGTTGTTTATTTGAGCAAATGACAGGTATGAATATGACGTTTCTTACCTAAGAATGGTTTGGAAATGTATACTTTGGTCTAATTACGCATTCAATCAATCCACTATTGTTTGCTATTGTAGCAGTGATTAAGTTATTTTTCTTTCACATGATGCATTTCACTTCCTCATAATCCTCAATCAGAAGATGTTTGGTGTGAGGTATGGCGTACACAATATATCATAAATGAACCACAGATAGAAGATGTTTACTGAAGCATGGATGTTCCATTATCTGAAAATGGAAAGAATATGACAATTGCAAATCTACTAATGGATGACCATCCACCTGGGCGGATGGTCATGAAGTGCACTGCTCAAAGTGACAATAAAGCTTTGTTGTGCTATTCTGATTTAAATCTATCTCCAGTTGACTTAGATTCCCTCCAGTATAATTTCAACTGGGCCAATCAGCAAACAGAAGTTGCAAACGATGTTAGTTTTCTGCGCTGTTTTAGAATTTAATCTGCCTGTAGTTTTAGCAATGGCAGCAGAGGGAGTGAACGAAGCCGTTCAGTTCATGTTGACCACGCTTCAAAATGAACATTAACTGCTGCCTTGTTTGGATCGGCATTTCTCTCTTCGCAGTGGGGGACGGTTGTTTACAGCGCAGGCAATTTCCCCTTAGCTTCATAGCATCGTACTGGCACATTACATATGTTGTGGGAAAACGTTAGCGAATGAGTAAAATTTAAAACCTCACAGTCCACGCCTTCAATAAGCAATCCTTTCTCAACAATGTCCAGACCCAGTGTATGAGGCAGAGCAGGCTGGTTTATACCACCAGGCTATTGTTGAAAGAAAGCCAGAAGTTATCTGAGTGAATTATTAACTTAAGTTAAATTGATTTACACCTGTGGGTGTAATGTAAGGCCACACCTGAAACACACTGTGTCGCAGAAGTAATATATCGCAATAATTACGCCACCAGGTCTCTGGCAGAATTTCTGCTGGATATTGGACCACTTCTCTTGGCAGGATTAGTTTAAATTGATTTGGTTTCCTGTTGACTGGCTGATTATTTGAGAAGAAAATGAAGACTTTGGAGGCAGTCCTCTATCACACCACACTCTATTGGTGCAATGCTCTAGTACCTCTGGCAAAGGAACACACCAACAAAAACATGACACTGCCTAACACCATCATGCTTGACAATTGGTGCACGGTTAGGTTTGAAAACTGCACCTTGAACCATATGAACAACCATTACATTCAGTCAAAAGCATTATCTTAAACATGTCTATCTCAATTTTAAACCTGAATAAATAGGCTATTTTCTAACTTTTGTTCATCTATTCATGTGGCTTCAGACAAGTCTCAGCCTCATTAGAAATTCATAGTGTATCCTGATGACATTTAGGTGAAAGGTGAGCTGAAAATAAGAGGCTTAAAAAAAGATGGCTAAGATAACTTATGAAAATTGGCAAAATTTGAAAAATCAGGACAGAAAAAGGCAGTGCAAGATAAAGAAAAGCAAAGGAGCCAAGTCTCTGTAAGCCCCATCACCATTCCTGAGACAGGCAGATTACAGTAATACTCCGAGGAGCCATTAGGACGCCTAAAGGATATCCTCCTGATGTGAACATGAGCGTGTGTTCTGGAGAGATCCAAGAGATTTACTATTCTGAAAAGAAAGAGCTGGCTTTTCCCTCTGTCCAGGTTCTGCACTATGACTAAGAACAACTTCTGTATGTGGCAGAGAGCCGCGGTGACGTGTCATCAGACAGGACCTAGCTTAAAAAGGAGTTAAAGGTGTAAAGAAAGTTCAGAGATAATGCAAGTATTATTTTTGGCGGTGCTGCACCAAAAACCACTGACTGAAACATGGATACAACTTTCTTCTTCACAAAATGGAAACAAAAATGGAGTTGGATCAGATTTTAGCAGTTGTAGGATTCCTCTTTTGTCTTTGGTAAAAGATCACATTCTTTTCTCCCGCTAACACTAAACTTGCAGGTTTGTTTTGGTTGTGTTTACCCAGAATTCCCTATGCTTTACTCTGCTTCCTGCTTTTGGAGTGGTCTTAGCTCCACTTGGCATTTATTTATGCATTCAAATCACTTCAGATTCCACTTCAAATTAAACAAGACTTTGTAGGTTTGTAGGCGGACCAGAGTTTCTTTTTGTATGGTCAGAGTTTGATTACGCGTTCAGACCTCAACAAATCAACCAAATTTTCTAAGACAAACAAACTAGTGTGTCAAGAAAACCCGAGATCATCCCACTTCCCCGTGCTGGAGATTTTAGTTTAACAGTAACAATAAATAAAGTTACCTTTAAAATTAATCACACAAGTGACATCAAGACCTAACAGTAGACTTAGACTTCAATAAAATCAATCTGTTGTGTGTGTTGTTTTTGTCTCCTGCAAACTTTGCTTTAATTCTACTTCTCTTTTCTATTTAATCATATGAAATCATAGTCAGGCAGAAAGAGTGTCGTGAAAAGTCTAAACATTTTGAGTAATTGAATAAGACCCAAAGTAAAATACTTCTTAACATTGGTTTACTTGTAAGAATACTTACACTGACACTTACACTTGTGGGAATGCTTACAGGTAAAACAAGTAACTGTAACTTTGGTATCGAATAATTAGAATAATGGATTATTCTTGGTTTCTTTTCAGAAGACCATCTGTAATAACTCAGATTACGATTATAATAAGTAACTAATACGTTTTGGTTTTCATAATATTATAAATGAATGCTGAATCAAAGAGAAACTAAAAAGGTTATAAATGTGATTTTGACATTGAACTGGAAATGGTGTAAAATGTGTAACTGCAATTAAAGATCACCGATGTTGTGTTGGAGGTAGATGGTATAGATGGTAGGTGACAGGACAGGGGAAAAGAGGAACTAACAGGAGAGCAGAGATGACTAAGGCCTTATTTGGAAACAGATTGTTGGAAAACTTAAACTTTTCTAAGAAAAGGTTGTGCAGACAACCCTGGGACATTAGCACAGACAACAGAACATAATGTCTCTAAGACAGTGGTGGATAATTAAAGTGGACTAAATGGGGCTGGTGTGAGCGCATCTTTGGAGATGACTATTATTTACACATTTCTTTCACTTGTTGAATTTGTTTTACCTCTCACTGAGGTAAAGCAGTCCATCCTCAGACAGACAGCAAATGGACATGAAGACGGTGGCTGGATTAGTCAGTGTCACCATTAACAGAAGAGTAGAGGAAGTTGATTTTGTCCATTGTTGGCCTCTGGGATCCTTTGTTCCTGAGCAGATCTTAGTTCTCTGTTCTCCTATCTTGCTCATCCGAAAGCTGACTTTGATCTTTCATCTCATTCATCAGAGGAATGTATGAAATGAAACATTTATTCTTGGCTTGAGTTGCACAGACAGTGATTTTGCAAGTGGCTCCAAAGCAGGTAATTTTTTTATGACTTATATATTTATATATGTACATTACTCCTTTGACCTACTTTATCTGGTGAGCCGCTGTGGTTTAGATGACATTACTAATTGCTAAAACGTACTTGTTTACATTTTTGCTCCTAGTTAGTTACAGAGACCTCCTTATGACATTCACCTGCTCTTCATTACGCCTTTACCACGGACTACGGCCTGGGTTTTCAGTGCACGTGTGTGAATATTTGTGTTGTAGGAATATGTTCTTATTGTGTAAGTGTGTCTAACTCAGGTGTTGTGTCGTTCTGCTCAGGTTGGTGTGTTATTGTTTCAGAGATAGAGCTGGAGTTCTTTGTTTTCTGTTTAGTCTATTTTGTCTCAAAGTCCATGCTGCTTTTTATTTTTTCCGAACTTGCAGGCCCGTCTTTGTGGCTTAGAAAGGGACAGGTGGCGCTCACATTCACTTCTGCCTCGTTTTACTGAATTGCTGCTTTGGTATTTCCGTCAACATGGACCAATATTGTTTAAATTGGTAGCAGACGTACGGAAGCTTAGCCGGACTGTCAATACGTGAAGTGGAGTTGCCAGCGGTTTTATGTTAGAACAAGTCATTAAAAGATAAAATTCTGAACACTCATCCAGAGGGAAGTGACTCATATTCACCAACAAGGTTTTCACATTTGAAGAATGTTCACTGTTGTGCCGGACAACGGGCACAATAACAGGAAAAAATGAAAAGTTCTAGTCAAACAAATTCATACAGCGGCACAGAGATGTATTTTAGGAAATTATGTCACAGTAGTAATTTATAGACAACGCTGTGAAAAAAATCTTACAGATTTCTTCTATTTTGCCAAAGTTTGGTGGGATAAATTTATCCTATGACTCCATGGGGAAAAACTACATGGTGAAAAAGTAATTCCATTGTTAATTCATGAACTAAATGTGATTAAACAACAGTTTTTGAATGCTAATCTGATTTTTATGTAGCCCTCAGATATAATTAAGAAACTAAACAAACTTAAGGTTGTTTAACTTAGGTGGGAAGATCTCAACTCTAAAAGAGTCAAAAAAACGTAGGAAAACGAAGTCATTGACGTCTCTGAGCTTGGAAAGGATTAGTAAGACATCACAGCGAACCCAAACGAGAGCCACACTCTACACCTGGAGAAACCACGCAGCTGCTGTGAACCTCCCAGGAGAGCCCGATCGGCCAAAATTACTTCAAGAGCTCATCAGTGATTCAACCTGGAGGTCACCAAGCAACCCAGAAATAAAACATCTAAAACACTGCAGGTATTGCTTCCCTCGGTTAAGGTCAGAATTTGTGATTCAACAATAAGAAACAGACGGGGGGAAAAAATGGCTTTGATGGGAGAGTTCAAGGATTAAAATCACTGCTGACCAAAGAGAGAACATAAAGGCCCATCACACATTTCCCCAAAACACACAACTTGAAGATTCCCAACATCTTAGGCGTACATTTTCAGAGTGACAAAATGTTCTGAAATGGTTCGTTTCAGAGCCAGACCATCATGTTGGCAGTCAGTTTGATTTGTGGCAGCTTTGCTTCCTCCTGTCTTGCCTTAATTGGTGAATCCTGAATCTTGTACAATATCAGGAAATCCTGTAGAAGAATGTCCAGCCATCAGTAGAGGATTGTACTCATGGCAAGATTTTCACACTGGGATTAATGTGATGTTATAGGGAGTACAAAACTGAACATTATTTTGTGTTTAAATATTTTTGGAACTACATATTTAGCTAAACTTAATATTTCATGTGGAGCTAAATTCTTCCTGACTAAGCCTGTCACAATAAGCAGTTAATTAAATTGCATGATGAATAAAATGAGCTCGATAATTTCCATTCTATTAATTACTATCTTTTGAAGAGGAATTTTGTTTAGACTTCCTAATCCATTTCATTTATTGTTTTGGTTGAATATATGTTTTTACTTCCATTTTAATTAGTGTTGTTTTATCTTGGATATTTAAAATTTTACTGATTTATTGATCTCTGAGACAGTAAACTTTTATTATCACGCCAACATCAATATATTACTTGAAAATCATCTCAAAACAACAATAATATCGCAATAATCCATCCATCCATTTTCTAACACCTTTGTCCCTAGTGGGGTCGGGAGGTGCTGGTGCCGATCTCCAGCTAACGTTCTGGGCGAGAGGCTGGGTAACGCAGGGCAACACAGAAACAGACAGGACAAACACATTCACACCTAGGGAGAATTTGGAGAGGCCAATTAACCTAACAGTCATGTTTTTGGACTGTGGGAGGAAGCTGGAGTACCTGGAGAGAACCCACGCATGCACAGGGAGAACATGCAAGTTCCCCGGGCCGTGAATCGAACCCAGAACCTTCTTGCTGCAAGGCAACAGCTCTACCAACTACACCACTGTGCAGCCATATCACAATAATGTCAGGTGTAATTTATTATCCATCAGAATCTGCTATCAAAGTCCTATTCCTAACTAAATATTCAATTTGAAAGCTAATGAATTTGTTTCTAAATAAAATATCTAGTTTGGAACTTCAACATTTATAAATGTATGAAACACATGGTGAAAATATGACTGGAAAATGAACAAACATTTTTATGTCTCTAAGGCAAACTAAATAAAATATGGCTCTTAATTTTTTTACTGTGTAAGTTCACAAATGGCACCCCATAACTCCTACACACAACTTATTCCTTTTTTCCCAAAGGATGCTAACCCTAAAAGTAAATTTGGAACAAAGTCCAGTCTTGAATGAAGTTACGTTCTCCCAAAATAGAGCTAAATGGGAATCGACGTGTTTACAGTGCATTCAGAGGGAGTGAAAATTCCTGCTTTTCTGTTTCTCACTTTTCAATATCCTGTGTCTCCTGCTGCTCCGCTGATGCAGATTGAGGCGGACTGGCCAAATAGACTGAGGTAGCCCAGTTGTTGTAGCTCCGGCTCCAGCAGCTCCAGGGAGTCAGGCATGTCCACGAGCAAACTGGGAATGTTTGTTTGCTAATGCCACATGTGCTTTACCCGGCGCTTTTCTGAACATGTCCGGCTGAATATTAAATACAGGTATGTAGTATATTTGAGTGGGTTCAGGCCGGGTGTTTGCGTGTATCGGGTTTCCAGATGAAGTGAGGGTTTATGCAATTTAAATTGGCTCATACATCACGCTACCAGGCTGTTATTACTGAGGTCTGCTATCTGAGCTTAACATCTTTAGCTCTTTTTTTTTTTGTGTGTGTGTTCCTTTATTTGCGTAAACTGGTCACCGTGTAGAAAAATGTTGATCACAAATGGTGCGAGGAAATACTGGAACGTTGCCTATCTGTTACAATGTGTTATTCCTATTTTCTGTTGTGCAGAACCACAATATCAAAGGAAAAACAGAGAAAATAAGGCTCCTCCAAATGACCAAACCCAGAATGGAATTAATTCCCCTGCTGGATTTTGTCCCCTATTATAACCTGTAATAGAGATTGAGTGAAATGTCATGTTAGTGGTGCACACTGGTACTTAAAGAGCTGCCTAAGCAACACAAGGTGCACAGTGTGTCATCGTAGCTTTTTCTGATGAAGAACCAGAAGGTCATTTCTACAGGAGCGTTTAACTGCCGGAGCTCGGAAATAAATTTAGGAGGAGAATCTTAAGACGAGAAAACGTTCTCGTTAAAACAAGACTTGTTTTAACGAGTTGTAATGAGATTTGTATGTCATTAAACCAAATATTCCTCTTTTGAATAAGAAAGGTCATAGTCATTTTAGATGACCAAACGGGGTGAGAAGGAGGAATGTCAGGCGAGCCCGTTAGACTTTTTACGACGTCGCTGTCTGTCAGAGGAGCCAATTTGTATCTCTAAGACGAGATATAAAATTAATTAAGTAGTACATCTCATTGTAACGCTAACGTTTTTTGCTATAACAAATATAAAACTAGTCTTGTTTTAACAAAAAAGTTTATCTCGCACTAGTTTTGTATAGCGTGAAAGATCATTGTTATATCGAGATATAAAAAGTCTAATTTTAATGTGCAACTTGTTATAACGTGAAGGTTTCTTGCTATGAGATAAAACTTCTCATTTTAACAAGTTTTGCATTTTGTTATATCATTAAATCTTTCTTGCTATAAAATGTAAAACTCATCTCGTCTTAACGAGAAGCAATTGTTTCATCAAGTTTTCTCGCTAAAATAAGACAAGTTTTATATTTGTCATAGCAAGAAACTTTACCGTTATAATGAGATGCACATCTTGCTAAAATGAGAACGTTAAAAATAGGCTCCTCTGACAGATTGCGACTTCGTAAAAAGTCAAACAGGCTCACTCTGACATTCCTTCTTCTCACCTTGTTTGGTCATCTAAAAATAGATTTTCCTGCTATGACTTTTCTTCTTCAACAGAGAGATATTTGGTTTAATGAGATACAAATCTCATGATGACTTTTCAAAGTCTTGTTTAAAGGAGAAAGTTTTCTCATCTTAACAAGATTCTGCTCCTGAATTTATTTCCGAGCTCCGGCAGTCAAACGCCCCCGTAGAAATGTTTTAACAACAAATTTTCTCCTTTTAACAAGTTTTGAATTTCAATATAACGTGAAAGTTTCATGCTGTAACAAGATATAAAACCCGTTTCATTTTAACAATAAACACTTTCGTTTTAAAAAGCTCCGCATCTGGTTAATATGGATGCTGCTCCTGGACGTCTTTTCAGGCTCTGGCAGCTGAAGGCTTTTGTATGTTTCAAACTGAGACGAGTCAAAAAAGAATTTCCAACTGCTGTTGACCCTGGAGACAATAATGAGGGGAGTTGACTTTGATAAAATAAATTGTGGAGAAAAATTACCATTGGGAAAGCTGGCTTTGGTAACAAAATGGTATAAAATATTTCTCAATAGGGGTTAAACTTAGCAGGACTTTTGGATTTAACCAAAAGGTAATAAAAATGAAATGAAAGGTGCTTCACTGCTGAAGGACTTTGAGGAGGGAATTCTCAAACAATACTATCTCCTCCAACTTCATTACCGGATTAACAGAGCAGATGGTCCTAAATACAGGCAGATGCAAACACGTCAATGGAGTCCACCAGGTGGGCGCAATTGGCACCTATTTGATATCTTTGGCTGAGGCCACTGGTAACGCACTGCTAACATACCCCTGTAGCTAGCAAGCTAACCTTTTTTTTTATCATGGGTAAGTGCAAATTTATTGCCAGTTGGCGCGACAAAGTTTGTGTATTTCTGTAGAGATTCAAATCTTAAATATCACTTTTAAGCTTCTTCCAAAGTCATTTATTTGTGTTTGTGAAATCTGCAGAAACCCTGGACAAAGCTAACATATTAGTGCCGTAGATATATTTAAAGCTATAGTTATAATCATTTTTGTGCGTAATTAAGTTGCACTTCTTTATGGGCAAAAAAAGTTTGAAGAGAAGCTGATATAAAATCCATCAAAAGTTGTTTCTAAACTTAAATTGAGAACAAATGAATCAGAACAAAAAAAGAATGTGTGATTTTCTTTGAGCATTTTACCAATGTTTGTTGAGTTTAATCTCTTTGAGATCTCGAGTGCGATAAATCCTGCTGGTTGTTAAGCTCGTTTTAAAACTGGGAATAAATAGTTTAGGAAAGATAAAATGAAAAATGCATATAGAGAAATCAAATTTCTGCTGTAAAAACTAAAATATTTCCGAGTGTGCCATTAAAGATGGAGAGTTCTGAAGTTTGGGGGCTGAAAACTCATTAATCTGTGACTAATATCACATACAACGCTGCGTAACACTGAGCCCTGATGATAAACAGTGAGCTGAGACCGTGGAACAGCGCGGAGTCAAATTGTTCTTAAGCTAAATCCTGCCACATCATAATGCTCTTTGGATGCATAAAAATACATGAAAGTGGATAGAGAAACTCTAGCTTCTAGACTTGCGGTCAAGCCTCCCTACTTTCTTACCGATTGGTCCAGCTTTGGGATTTGATTTGGGGAACACGATCCGGGCCTGTTGCTCCTGTCGGCGAGGAAAGCGGCTCATGGACTCCATCCAGCACATACATCCATTTGTCATCATCGCCCTCCTCTTCTTTCTCCATTGTAGTACTGAGTTTTTAATGGGGCTCTGGTGGGCCATTTATGAGCCAGATCCTCTGCATCTTATCCTCATACCTCCCTTCTTCCATCAGCCGTGGGTTCGCTCTTCCGAACTGTCTCTAATTTGAAAAAAGAAGACTCCAGTACCCTGAAATCGTCGTCTGATATTAATACAGCACTGGATAGAAGAGCAGTAGTGTACTTGATCAACTTACGCATGTGAAATATTTTAAGTGCCAAAGTGTAAAGCAGACGTTAGATGAAGTGCATCAGTTTAAATGTTTAAATCCCTCTGATCCAATCTGCCTGAGCTGAATACCAAGCCAAAGCTCTTTAGCTCTCGCCTCTCGCTTTCACGCAGATTGTGGTTTTCGTTGCAAACTCTCCATGAACAGTCACAAGCAGGCCCTCATTTCTAAATAATTGCTTGGAGCTCGAAGATATTTTGGTGTTTGAACGGGTTTTTACTCGCAACTGAAAGGATCTATAAAGTGTTTATATAAAGTGTTAGAGGGGCAGAGAAAGCCAGAACGCGGAGAGAGGAGCTTAAATTTCAACCCAAATGAGTGGTTGAGTTTGCTGATAACATTTTGGTTTAACTGTAATTTTGTTTAATTAATGAGCAGAAAACCTATTGCCTATGCCAGACTTCATTTGTCAAAGGAAAAAACTAAAACACCCAAGCATAGACACAAACGCTTTAGGACGAGGTGTGAGGCCTGGCTTTAAAACTGCTACTGCTACATCATTCCTCAAATGAGATAATTATTCTCTGAGAATATTTATCACCATTTAGATCTGCAGAGCAGAACATTTTAAAGACTGATAGTGGCCAAATATTTTTGGCAGGAAAGCAATGTTTTGTTGTTTGTTATTACGGGAGAAAAAGCAAGAATGTTTACAATGAAATCAATTTTTACTTCACTTTGGAATGGAAGAAATCAGAGTGTTTTGGGTTTCAAAACACTCTGATTCCCAATATCCACATTTAAAAACAGTATCAGCCTGTATCAGTATGTGTTGTGTTTTTGTGTAGCGTAGAACCCAAACGCAGACAGGAGATTCTGGAGTATTTCATACAAAGAAGACAATAAAAAGAAAAATTGTAGATGACCCAGAGGGTGAAAAGAGTAAGGAAGAACATTTTTGTCAAAACAGACACAAAAAGATGTTTAAAACCACTGTTAGCAATCTGATCTGTTTACTAATGTGGCTTTCATCCCACACTCAACTGTACAAATAAATCCACATACCTAAATCTTATATTACTAAATTTGGGAGACCTTTCTTACATTTAGTATTTTTAAACTTTAGTTCCTAAATTTTCTGAAATTTTTATTACATTGATTTGAAAACAGTACCAGCCTGTTTCAGTATTTGTTGTGTTTTTGTGTAGCTTAGAACACAAATGCAAACAGGAGCGGTGGAAAGTTTACGTAAAGCTTTTGTCTACATTTCACTTTTTTAAATTTCCCATTTAATTTCCAATCTCATAATTTTATTGATACGTTTCTACATTGATAAAATAGTTAAGGAAACAAGAAATGTAAAGAAATTAAACAATGTTGATATTGTTAATTTAATTGTGTTTCAAGCAATAATTATTAATTTATGTTTACCTGCGTTCAATAGATAAGTTGGCAAAGTTTGTGTTTCTTGGATGCATTATTTGGCACATTAATTATTTAATGAAGCCATTTATTTTTTTTTCAATATTCTTTACAAATTTTGGCAGGATCAGTCCTCCATATTCACCTCAGCTGCTGGGGCTGTAAAGGCTGTCTTGACTAGTTGAGTTTTCATTGTGCGATTTGACATTTCAAACACAAATTCGCTTTATGGAAACACAGCAATTTAGAAAAATGTAGTTTTTTGATTAAAAAAAAGTTTTGGCGTTGGTGAGGAGGTTCTTTTGATATTAGTTTATTTCTCAAACCTCAATGGAACCACTTTTTTTTTTATCACAAGTCACATGACCAACAACCGGATGATGTCACTGGCACAAACCACAAAGAAGACAACAGGAAGTAGCTGTAGGATCATGACGTGACATGTTTTTTTAATGACTTATCGTGTGAACAAACTTAATCGCGTGTGTTTTCAGTAGTGTTTCTTTATTAACGGAAACTGAAATTGCGTTTTTTGCATTTTTTCGACGTCAGAGGTAATGTCAAGAGCAAACTCATCAGACTGTCGTAATTATTTGTCAAATATAAACTGGTAGAATCACAGTAGTACAGAAGGAGCACTTGTCTCCTCAACCCCTGAATGAGATGCTGGATCTTAAACCAGAGTGTCAGAAGTGCACATATGTAATGATGTTTCTTTTGGCACTTTTTGCCAAATCAAAAACAAGCAGAGTGCAAGTCCTGTGATCATCCAGCCAATCTGCAAAGTTAAAGAAAAACAGAACTAGGACATGATCTGGGCAAATCCTGGCACTTTGAACCTTCTGAAATAAATCAAATGCTGTTCCGGGGGAATGGCTTCTTTGTTAGATTGAAACTTATACAATTTGTCTTTCTTTCCCCAAATTTCAGGGCGAAAAATGACATCAGCTGATTAGATGTGACAGACTTCATCTTTTTTGTTTAAATGTCTTAACACCGATTCCATCAATGTTGAATTTTCACTACTAGATGTGATCATTTAAAATAAACATTTAATTTCAACTTTAATTTTCAACATTCTTTTTTGTCAGCTGCATGATTTTTTTTTTTTATGGTTACCATAGAAATAAGGTCTGACGCATTTAGGATTTTTCCCTGCTAGAAGATTTTCATCTAAAACTGGCAATACATTTTGCAATAAAGTATCTTTGGCATTCTTCATCAAGTCAAAGTGTAACAGTTAAATCTGGCTAATGGATGTTATTTTCAAAAGTTACTTTTTATCTGAGAAATAAAAAAATAAAAAAAGTTGGCAAAGTGCTGTAGCCTCCTGAACTTGATTGCATTCAGAACACCTTTACCACAATGTGCTTTGTAAATCAGACATTGACATGTAACAATGAGTTTTTACTCATTCTTTGTTACTTCCCAATGTCTGATTTACAAAGCAAATTGTGGTGAAGGTGTTCTGGATGCAATCAAGTTTGGAATGTTACAGCGTTATGCTTTTTCTTTTTTGTTTCTTCGCACAAAACAGCTAAAAACCAGTCTGGGTTTGTGTTGTTTTTTTTTTCTGTTTTGGTTTTTCAAAAATTACATACTGTCTCTAGTTATTTAAATGCTTCAGACATTTGGTCAGCTACGTAACATTTTAATAAATGCTTCATGTGATTGTATAAGAATTTGTGCTGACAGTTCAGTGCTGGAAACTCTGAGCTGGACAGCTTGGGGTTTAAACCTTTTGGTTGCTGGTTCTCAGTGGATTCAGTCTTAGAAGCTGATTGAGTCTTAATACGAAGCTCTTGGCTTTATCCAGATCACTGCTGACCTTCACAGTGTTGGCCGCCATGTAAGTCCAAAACCCCTGTTGGGAGCATGTTTTAAAGTACAGTATTAGGAATAAGGGATGCATTGAAAGAGGTAATTTTGTGTTTTGAGTTCTCAATGGTACATCAAAAATTTTATAGTAAGAAAATGCAGTATTTTTGATGATAATGGTGGACTAATATCTGATGGTGGATGTTGAACAAAACCACCCAATCTTACTGTTCTCCAGAGAAGAGGTTACACATTTGCTATAGTAATAATAATGGATACCGTTGTATATAGATCAACTTTAAAACTTAGATCAGCAATGGGACCTGGCAGTAATGTCACATTATCATAACCCAACAAAGAAAGCTAATAAAAGGAAAGCACAACTGATTGCCATGCCCTTTTGTGGAGTATTGAATGCATCTTCTGTACAGAAGTCTAATTGGATGCATAGTCGGACCCAAGAGTGGTGGGATTGTGATGATTTTCAGTGACAGACTTCTTTCTTAAGTAAATTATACGTTTCAGCCATTGTTTACATGTGGATATGCCACATCTGGCTTCTTCTGGTGCAGAATTGTGACGCAAGTCTCATGTCAATAATGTAAAAGTCGGAAAAAATGCAACGTTATCATCAAAGGTGGCTACAAAGGATTTGAAAACAATCAGATGCATATCCAATCTAAGTGTCACAGGTAGGATTTTTGCTTTGGGTGAACAGACTGCAATAGGACTGCGATGAAAAAGTCAGATTTAGGTCGCATTCACCAGTTGGTGTAGAACGTAGCCTTGCAAAGTATAGCAATACAATTTGAAGACATCTCACTTGGGAATAATTAATCGTGGTCAGGTTAAATTTATACCTTTGAAAATTTTAAAGATGCATTTATATGCCACTGTATAAGAAGATAGGTTGGAAATCTATTTTTAGATGCAATATTTGGTACATTAATTGCTTTATCGAAACCATTTTTTTATTTATTTATACCTTTACTACCAATTTTGGCAGGATCAGACCTCCATAGATTTAAGACGAGCATTAAAACAATGTCTGGACCATTTCATACCGGGACTAATATGTATTGTACAATGATTGCATGACCTGTTTTTTTTTTTTTTTTTTTTTTTTTAGAAACATTTGTTCAGTGTGTGAAAATCTAAACAAAATCTTGTCTCGTTTTCCTTTAACCAAATATTCAAATATTTTGACTTAAATTCTAACATCAAATGTGCAAACCCATACACAATACATTTACCCAGCACACCCTAAACATGCAGTATATTATGAATTATGTAAAACAACCGAATTTAAAGCGAGTGTACTTCTTTTTTTTATTTTTTATAATAAGGTCCCAGTATCAGGACATTCCCAGTCTGAACCAACAGTGCTGACGGCTGCATATTAACTTTATGGATCTGCATCTTTCAGAAACGTCATCAAATGTAGCTTTGGTTTAATCGCTCAGTAAAATCATAACAGTAGCTGTTAGAAAAGTGCTGTTTTTTTTTTTTTATCTGTGTGGTGTTGATGAAAAACCCTATCGACTCCTTTTTGGTTTGTTGATTTTTTTTTTTTTTAAGTATTGCAAGAAGCAGCTCCCGATCCTTTGGGTTTATTTTTCTGGGAATCCAATATTTTTAGAAAAAATATCCACGTATCCATCGGTATGTAGATGATAGCTAATATAAAATATTTCCCCCAGCCACCAATAAGTTTTTTTCTCCCCCCTTCCATTTGTCTGTCTCCTGTGCGGTGGCCGAACGAGGCAGGGAGCTGATGTATGAAACGAGCGCCATGGGCCGAGAGTCTGTGATCTGTTCGGGAGTCCAGCTGGCTCACTGCAGCGCGGCGAGCTCAGATAATGCCTTTTCCATCCCAGAGATCGCACATGAATGCCTTCCCTCTCCGCATCAAAAATAAATCCTAACGTTTTAGGATTTATTTTTGCCGGTGCCTTGCGAAAATATTGATACACTTTCAACATTTTCTCACATTGTAATCTTAATCTTCTGTGGGTTTTATTAGGATTTGTACATGTGATGGACCAAAAGATATATATTTTAATGGTGTGGGATAACAAATTAGTGTAACAGTGTTTAGGTTTAGGTTGTAGAATCCCACTTGCTTTATATGTGTCAGTGCAATGGGGAAATAGCGCCCCCTCTCTGTGTGGCTGGGTATATGTTGCTGTCTCCTGTACTCAGTGCCAGGCTGTGAAAGCTGCGCGAGAGGTGAGTTGCATTCTTCAGCACACAGCATAGAAATAAACCATCAATTTAATTAACTTAGACAAATAGTGTAATGAATGTTTACTAAATGTGTGCCTTTCAGCCATTTTTGTACTTTTAGTTTTGTTAATATTATAAAACACTTCATGTGCTAAGTTAGAAGCTAGCAGAACGCTCTGTTGTAGTGTGCTGAGTGAAGCTGAGTCGTTGCACTGATTGGAACCCCGATATGTTCTCATTCAGGAAATAAACTACCTGATCACCCAGAAACTCCTTGTCTTCATTAAAAACAAACCCAGAGTCGAGGGGTCACTTGGTCCGGCCTGATGCAGTGGAGGGAAGCAGAACCCCGGTTACATTAGAACATTATTGACAAATTCATTTATTTTAGTAAA
>CAEGAE010060301.1:0-12536 GCA_903067095.1 Girardinus metallicus
ACCTGACAGTCATGTTTTTGGACTGTGGGAGGAAGCCGGAGAACCCGGAGAGAACCCACGCATGCACAGGGAGAACACGCAAACTCCGTGCAGAAAGACCCCGGGCCGGGAATCGAACCCAGAACCTTCTTGCTGCAAGGCAACAGCTCTACCAACTGCGCCACTGTGCAGGTTAAATATATATATATATATATATATGTTTTTTTTTTCCAAGATTAATTCTTGTTCATGTAGCAAAACAAAGAGGTTAGGCTAATGCATAACCTCTGCTCAACACTATGATGTTTAGGCTTAATACGGAAGAAAATTGGTCCAAATCACAACAGCAGTGCTCAAATAAGCTCATCGTCAAAACAGATGATTTAAAAAATTGGCTGCATTTACAAAACAAGTGATAAAATCTGTGATTATAGCCAGAGAGGGTTAAAGAATGCTAGCATTTCTGAATTACTAGTGTGTGGCTCATGGAAAAAACACTAATAAACTGTTTAAAAAGAAAGCAGTTTCAGGGCCTTCAACTGAGAATATAACATGTCATCCCACTAATCACAATATGACTGGTCACGAGGAACACTTTTATTTTCACTTTTACTTAATTAATAAATAAGATTCTTCATTATTCCATTAGATTACTAATACAATGTTACAATAAAGTGCTTTAAAAATACACAATTTGTTATCAGTGTTGAGAATTAACTAGCTACATTTACTCAGGTATATTAAATCTTTGGAAAATATACTTTTAGCAGTGTTTTTACTATTTATTTTGACTTGAATAATTTTATTTATGAAGTGTTTCTACTCTTCATAATAAGATAGAATATTTTTGGATTTTCTATCCACTGAATGAAGAACAAACATGTTTTAACCAAAAAAATCAGCAGGAACCGACACACACCTGCAGTTTTTGTCAAAGATTCATCAGTTTTATATCAAAAGAAAATGTTTGTTATTTTGTAGTTATGTTATTTATATTAATTATTGTTATTTCTGTCTTTTCTATATCATTATATAACTTTGTCCCTCTGATTATGTATTTTTTAAATATTAAGGGATTGATGTTTTGATCAGTTACTCAGTACTTGACTAGCCTTGTTACCAAACACTTTTTCATTAACTTCTTGAACGGCTACTTTTTACTTTTACTGGAGTAAAAATGTATCAAAGTAGTCCTACTGTTACCTGAGTACAATTTTTTGGGTTACTACTTTATTTTTTTTTATCTAAAAACACTACTTTTATGTCCTTACTAAAACGATGCTTTCAAATTTCACAATTAAGCTCTAAAAAACTATTTCAATCTGCTCAGTTCCCCTAAATGGAGATTTATTGCCAAAACTGACTCCCTCTTGTTTAAACAAGCTGATGAAAGCAGAACCTATCGGTTCATTTAAAACACCTACAAACCGAATCAATAGACGCCACTGGCTGTCCGCATGAATGCTGATTACCTTGATGCGGCTGACGGCTTCATGGGCCTGCGACATTCGCACCGACTTGGACGGATTTTTATCGGAAAGCACCTGAGTGCATCCTAGGTAGTTAGCAGCGAAGATGATCCCGTCGATGAGATCCTCGGGTTCGCAGGGACCTGGGACTAAACGGCACACATACAGAAAAACCCCCCACTTTATTTCAACACACTTTCATGTACTGGAGAGATTTAAATGAAAAAATGTAGAAATGTAGTGATAATGTGACGCATTTACCATCCTCAAAGCTGGGAAAAGCAGCTCCTTCCTGTGATTTCACCAAAAAAAGGTTAACAAAATCAGAAAAGTTGACAGATTTTTAAATTAAATAAATCAGAAAAGACAAAACAAAAAGTAAGATTAACTGTAGTAAAATCAGTATTCAGAAGTAGGGGTGGGAATTTATTGTGAAAATGTTTTTATCAGGATAAGAATTTTGATTTATTGTTGTCATTATAAATTTCTGTTATTGAAAAAAAACGTAAATAAAAATAAAATATATATTTTTATTATTTTCTCCACTGTTTGCTTTTATAGCAGCATCAATAAATATGAGTATATATAAAAAATATTAATATATTATATTAAAAATATGATTAAAAACACTGTAAAAAACATTTCTAATTTACAGTAAAATACCAGAAACTGCAGTTGCCAGAATTTTACCATATTTATAAGGTAAAATTCTGGCAACCACAGTTGCCAGTATTTTATTGTAAATTGGAGACTTTTTTTAAAGTGCAGTTTAGAAATATAAGTCACACTTTTTTAAGTCAGTAGCATCTGGAAAAGGCTACTTCAACTGGGAATGGCTTTCAACAACAATGTTTATGTTTGTTGTTCTATGAATGCTGTAACCATAAATTTACCCAAATAATGGTGAATAAATAGTGTCAGAGTGTAATCCATATTATCACAGTGATACCACAAAATATCGGAATAAAATTCTATTCAAAAGGACTTTTTCTTTTCTTTTTTTTTAAAATGACAATACCATGAACTTGCAAACGTAAAGAATTAAGTCTTTAGTTTGGCAATAAAACTCATCTTCACCTTGGGAGAGTTGTCTTCCTCTACAGAGACCGGCTCTGGACATTGAGGCCGCTTCGGCTGCTCTGCCGCCTCCTCAGGCATCATGGCTGTGCTTGGCTTCTCATCCTGATCCTAACGAACACAAACATCAACGTTTCAGAAAAAATTTAGTGTAAATGATTACTGAAGAAAACTGCACCATGGTGAGAAGGTGACAAGGACAACATACAGAGCGTTCCTATCGGTCTTCCTGCATCAGTACTTTATAAAATAAAGAAATAAAAAGCACTTTGGAGTTACAGCTGCAAGACGTCTACAGAGTTTTACCAGCTATTTTCTGTCAACATCAATTTTATTTTATTTTCCCCCACAGATTCTCAGTTAATGTCATTATTAAGACATTAATATGCTTTAAACAAGGAGTGACAAACTCATTTGTATGATTATGAATGTACTCAAAGGGTCAGTTACAACAAAACATACTGATAAAACTACATTAAAATGTTTTTTTTTTTTTATGAATAAATTAATGTCTCTGCATTCAATGAGAACTGAAATATTTTCCCCATTCTCTCAACTTGGCAGAATCCAATTAAAACATGCTTTGTATATTTAGGCACATAACTGTCTCCTAAGAGGCCACTAAAAAGTTATGGCGGGCCGGAATTGGCCCCCGTACCTTGAGTTTGATACATGTGCTTTAACCTAAGCTATTCTACTGAAGTGTTGGTTATATGTTTGATTTTGAAGATAAAACCTCCACCCAGTATCCGAACCCTCGACTACTGGGAAACGATCGCTTCAGGAGGCGTTGACTCTGTTGACGTTTTCAATGGATTCACAGCAGGTTATGCTAGCTGCTAGCATAGCAGCCATCGCTAAGACCCGCCTCCTGGCTCTGACTCTTTTTTTTTTCCAGTTAGTACTGGGAGAAGGAAAGCAGAGGAGCTCCATTTTTCACAGATTATGTGTCTCATAATAACATGATGTCATGACACATGTGACGGAGCGGTGACAGGTGGCGAAGGAGTTAGCAGCAGTGGTTAGCCACTCTAATCAGCAGAACGTACTGTTGAAGTGTTCTACACTTTCACTTTATTTGACTTTGTCCGTGTAAAGCCATATCTCCACGGCACTGAACTTATATTACATTCTCATACATGAGAAAAGTAAAAGTTGTATCACTCTGCACCTCAGCTTCACCGATATTTCTCCTCTCTGAAACAACATGGAAGCGACTTCTTCTTACTCGGTACAGGATTACAACAAAAGAAAAGGGAATAGGCGCCCCCTTGTGGTGATACCTACTCAACTCAAGCAGTAAAATGACAGTTTCAACAAATATCTAAAAATATATTTGTCATAAAAGTCACATGCTGTAGCTTTAAAATCCAGATTTGACTCTCCCAACCATGCAACATTAAAATTACTTTGTGTTCATGTTCAAACTTAATCAAACAGAGTAAACAACTACAGAGGATTTAAGTGCTTCTGCAGGAGTTGCCAGTAGGGATGCACCGATTTATCGGCCAGAAGATTTATTGGTGCAGATTTCTTTAATTTTGTGAGTTTGGTAATCAGCTGATATCCCTTGATCTTATCTACCTTGGTAATGGTTTAAAAATCAACTGCTTCAGCTCTGCTGTGACAGAGGTTTGATTGACAGACCGGCCCACCAGGTCATGTCTGCACATAGTTACCCCACTGTTACCAACTCAGCGAGTTTCTTGCTATATTTGGAGATAATTCAGACAAAATAACTGCTTTCAGACAGAATGAGAATCAGCAGGTCAGACCTTTTAAAGATTGGTAATCAGCGATCGGACAGAAAACTGCAATCGATGTGCCCTACACTGTAAAAAAAAACTGTCTCTAATTTACAATAAAATACCGGCAACTGTGGTTGCCAGAATTTCACTGTATAAATACAGATTTTTCCATACTTATATGGTAAAGTTCTGGCAACCATGATGGATTTTAATGGCGCTATTTGACAAAATGTAATGTCTGTTATTGGTTATTGGGTGTTTTATTTATGTTTTTATGATGTGCTATATAAAATGAGCTATGCAGATAAACTTGATTGATTGATTGATTGATTGATTGATTGATTGATTATGTTTTCTTTACAGAGAAGTGGTTGCTGGTTGGAGGAAATAATTGAGGTGAGAACTAGTGTGGCTTCCTGACCTGCTCGGGTTTCTCAGAACCAGTTGGTTTCTCCTCTGCGGACTCTTTCTGCTGTTCTGCTGGCTGCTGCGGACCCGGAGAGGCTTTGATCAGCCTGGACTCGTTCTCCGGGTTGTCAGCAGGCGGTCCAGAAGTGGGGGGACTTTCTCTGTGAGGCAGGGCCCTCTGGGGGTCGGAGTGCGACTGAGCGTGACGTGTTGGAGGAGGAGGAGGATGGTGTTTGCTGGAACAGGGTCGATCCTTGGATCTCACTACAGACTTTTTGGATGAAGTCTTTGGATTCTGCTCGGTGCTGCTGTTTGTTGCTGCTTTGATCCCAGAAACAACATGCTGCGTTTCGCCTCCTCCTCTTCCTCGACCTTTAACCTGTCGCTCTTTCCCCTTCTGGGATGGCTCAGACTTCTTACCGGCTCCTGATACGTTATGATTTCTCTGGATGCGAGTTTCATCTTCTCTATTCTTTTCCTTTTTAATCCTTTCACTCTCATTGCCCTGATAGAGGCTGGCGGGCCTTTCAGCGTTTACCTCCGCCTCATCTAAATCCTCTATGAATCTGGCTCCATCCAACACCTCTTCAAAATCATCGCCGTCGTTAAAAAAGAATCTGTCTCCTTCTATTATTTTCATCCCCCCCTCTGCTTCATCTCCAGCAATGGGGGCACAATGCGACTTAAATCGATGACTCGTTCGGTACGGTTTTCCGTCGGAGTGAGGCCGTTCACATCTCTTGGTGCCGTGATGAGGTTTCTGGGTGATCTGGTCAGCGGTGGGAGCCTCACTGCTCTCCTCAGCTTGCTGTGCACCCTCAGGTCCGTGCTGGTTGTAACATCTGACGCTGACGGCTCCCTGCCTGTTCAAATGCAGAACCTCGTCGTAATCTTGCTCGACGTCCGAGCCCACGTTGTCGTACTCGGAGCAGGCGTCATCCATGTCCTCCGGACTCGGGTCGCAGCTCATGTAGAAGTGCTTTGAAGGAGCGGGAGAAGTCAGTTGGTTATTGTTGTCATTCCTAGAAGAACGGGGAGGTCGCTGAGTCTCCTCGCTCACAGACTGGTCCTCCTGACTGGGTTTTGGAGGTCCAGTACTGGGGCACGAAGGAGGGCCAGGGGCCAAGACTTCGGACATGTTTCCTGGCTTTTTCCCATGAGCCATAACTGGCCCCTTTGACTTTACTACCCTAAACCCTGCAGACAGTGAAAAGACATGGATGCATTTTCATTACATTAGCTTATGGCTTAACTTATGGCTGAAACAATTAATCAGATTAATCGTGATTATTTAAATAATCATCAACCAATTTAATAACTGATTAATCATTAATGGAGTATACAGACTCTAAAAAAGACCATTTGCTACAGGAACACAGTCAGAGAAGTACTTAAGCTAAAATTGTTAAAATATATACATTAATTTTGCATTTAAGATGAAAAAAAAAAAAAGTCTGTAAATATGTTCTACCAAAAACTCATATGGTTGTTTTAGTTTCACCTGATTCAAATTCTATTAAAAACTAGCAACTTTTGCTATCCAATCATTAATCGGTTTATTTAAAATTAATTAACAGATTAGCCCTCAACTGTATTGATGTTACGTCAAGCAGAAAGGGCAGAAATTTTCACATATAGATGTTAGAAGTATTTTTAATTTTGCTGCAGATGCATCCTTTGCTTCAAATGATCAAACGTTCGTTTAAAAAAATAAGTTATTACATTTTAGGTAATAAAATGTTTACTTTCTCATGTTGAAAATGAACTACATTATTTATTGAATTGTCTCTTTTGAAAGTGTATATAAAAATGTAAGTAACTGAATGAAAAATATCCAGAATGTGTCATTTATTTATCTGATTAATTGATTAATCGTCATTATAATTGATTAAAAATAATTGTTAGTTGCAGTCCTATCACTCCTTATGCTATAAATCTGTGATAAATGTGTGAGTTCAGTTTAATACTCCATAAATAAAATAAACATTTATCCATTAAAATTCAGCTTTAGGTTGATTAAAAAACAACCTTTTCCCTTGCTCACTTTTTCAAGTGCATTTTAACATCGATAAAAGACATGATTTAAATAAAACATAATGAGAAATTTCTTAGTCTACATTTTATTAACTTCATTTGAGTATGAAATTATTTTTTATATTAAAATGTACCAGACGGTAACAAATGTTTTATGAATAAACCAAATGCTTTTTATGTTGTTATAACATCACCTTTACACGCTATCTAACCCAAAATCCTTTTAGTTTTTTTTTGTTTGCTTAAAAATATTACTTTACCCCAAAAAACTCCTACTTAGAAAAATTCCCTACATTATAAAACTGTTGAAGTGTCACGCTGTTTATATGCTAATACTATAGTTAACGATTAATCGACTACTAAGTTAGTGGACGATTATGTCAATAACAGATTCGTCACGAATAATGGTTAAAAAAAACATCAAATGTAGTGTATTGTCACAGATTTCAGACGTGTTGACATTTTCTAAAGCATGAAGTCCATCAGTTTGGGGGAATTAGACTTTAACTGTAAACAAAAAACGAATCTTATTTGCTATAATGGTTTTGGCCCCCTTTATCATTTATTTAGTAGAAGACTTTGCCTGTATTGAGGCCAGGATAAACAAGTCACACCCTCATCTGAACCTCAATGCTCTCTGTATCAGACTCAAACCTCCGCAGCTTAGACTGAGGCTTTTGTCGCATGTTTGATTCTAATCCACACCTTGAAATTAGCCAAAGTGGCGTTGATCAGATTTTATTACAACTGGGATCACGGCATCAAACGCATGAACACCTCCCCTTAATCCCTGCGCACAGACCTAATCCTGACCTCTCCGTGGTGCTGAACTACCAATGAAAACAATGAGGCTCATTACTGAGCAGAAATGAGACTATGTGACGGGGGTTCTTGTAACTGCAATGCCCTTGACGTTGTCTTTTTTTTTTTTTTTTTGGTATTTTTGTAAAGCCATTTCTTCCACTGGTTACCGCAGCCTGCAGGGGTGGTTGTTGTTGTGGCTCCCCCTCCAGTGCACGCCGCGTTTTCTCCCTTTTACATGTTGATAAAACAGTCTAATATAGATTTTCCTTCACATAAAGAAGACCCGGAAAGGACACAGATTCCCCATATTCTGATTCCAATGGTTTAACCATCTGAAAGCATCCCATTATCCTGCTGCTGCGCTTCACATCGACCTTGATTATGAAGCATCGAGACTGCACCATGCTGGCATCCTCCTGTTACTAATGTGGAGCTGATTCACCACAAGAGCCCGAGCATCGCTTTTACCATTACTGCCCAACATGCATCCCTATTCTCTTTTTCGTCTCTGTGCATAGAAAGGTACGTGTGCCACTTACCGACATCAGGGTTGTGGGCGGCCCTCTTCGTACAAACGCTCCTGTGTTGATATGATCAGATTGCTCTCCAGAATAGGGGGTGGGGTAAAAGCCCGGGGTACAGGAATAAAGGACGCACAGCAGCTCACAAACATGTGGTAAAAACGGTCAAATGTTCGCTCACTGCTCAAAGTGGTCTAATTTTAATGTAAAACAAACTGAGGGCACAAATAACTAATGAATAAACAACTAATTATTTTTACATTATTGATATAGCTACTTTGTATTGGACATAAACGGCTTTCCGGCTTGTTGTTTTGTTGTGCCGTTATGAACATTAAATTAATGGTATAAAACCAATAATTTTTGTGTAACTAACAATTTTCTTGGTTCAAAATAAATATAAAAAAAAAAACATGGATGTGTCTGGGATCGATTTTAACAACTGAAAACACACTCGTCGTTCGACTGGTTAAGCCTGAGAAGCGGGATTGTTTCTAATGGGAAGTCCGTGTCATTTTGTAGGATCCGGTTTATTTGGCTAAGCTCACTAAAAAAGAAAAGAGTTGACTATTTTTTCTTATAAAACTGTTATTGTTTCTAGCTACAATTTCAGTCTTTCCAAATTAAGTCAAGTATTTTGGGTTATTTATTTATTTAATGATGGAAGAAAATAAAATACAATAAATTCATTATGATAAAATGTATATATTTTAGACCTTAATTGATTTTGTTTAGTTATTTGTTGCTTTTCTAATAGAGAATTGATATGCATTTAAAAGAAAGCTCTATTCAGCTTAACGGGGTTAAAACAAGAGAAATGATTCTGCTTATGCATACTGATTTTGACCTAAATAATCACAAAGCTAAAAAGATATAATAAAACCTACATTTTGTGAATTTTCAAATGACTCAAATTCTGTTTTTTAGGGTTACTCAGAGAATATATTTGTTGGATAAATTTGTTACATTTAAATCTTTCAGGATTTCAGGTGTTAAATCCCTATAGAACTGGAGTTATATTGTTTGCAGCAAAAATCCTCATAGGAATACAAATTACCTGAATCATCATAGAGTTGAAACACATAACATATACGGCACATGAAAACATATTTGCCTTTAGATTTCTTCACAGACAAATAAATATAACCCAAGTAAACACAAAATATTTTTGTAAGGTATTAAACGTCCTAAATAATTAGCCCCCTTTTTTATATGATGAATTGTGACAAACAATATTTCTTTGGTTCGATTTCAAAAGTAACTCCCACTGAAATTAGTTTTGTTAATTTTGAACATTTAGATATGAAAAAAATAAGCAAAACAAGAATAAAAATGTAAACAAAGTACCATTATGAGAGCATTTAGGAAGAAAAAAATAGATATATTTATGCAGCCATTCCGTTTAAAATATAATTGTAGTATGACTCACGTCAACCGTTATTAAAAGAACCGGCATATTGAGTCGGCTCAGTAACGAACGCCACATTACATACAACGCTGCTAGCACTCCAGGAAAGCTGTTTTTACTTGTTGTGTAAGCTTTCAGCATGTTAGTATTCAATTACGGTTCTTGCAACTTTAACTACATTTATATTTTCCCGAAGAATGTAGCAAGGTGAAAAGTTAGAAAAGGTAATTTTTATTGAACCCGTTTCAACATGGCAGAAAGAACAAGCAAAGACAAACCGAGGCGAAGCTTGTCATTGAAAAAGAAGAAAGTCGATGCTAAAGCTGGGACCTCTACAACGAAAACCCCAATCACCACCTTCTTCAGCAGCCAGCCTCCACCGAACCTGGCCTGTCCCCTCTGTGGACAATTAGTCCCAAGAATCAAGATCAATGATCATATCGATTTGCAGTGTCAGAACTTTGATAGAGGAGACAGCACTGCAGCTTCTGGAGGTAGGAATGATTGTTCAGGGGGCCATCTGTCACCTGGAGGCAATCTGTCAAAGTCCCCTGAGACGGACCAGAAAGAGAACACAAAGACTAAAACCAGTCCTTATTTTAAGAAGAATAAATCCCAGCAAACTTCACGGGACATAAACAATAAAACTGTGGTCCGAACCATTGACCTGGGAAGTCTGTCTTCAAAGTTATCTAGAAAATACCACAAGAAACATGCAGAAGTTAGCAACACGTCTGATCCGATGAGCTCCGCGGAGTCGACCAGCAGCTCCCAAAAGGAAAATGTCCAGACATTAGAAGACAACAATGATTGCATTTCAGCAGCGACGGAAGCTCCATCACCTGTAGAAAAACAATCAGACCAATCAATGGCTTCATCTAAACAGCCACCTTCACCCGCCAAGCAAACGAAGAGAAAAAAGAAAGCCGCCTTTAGCGTCAAGGGGTCTCTTATCAGAAAGAAAGCGAAATATGAAGGTGGCAGCGAAGAGGCATCATCTTGTCTTGATCCAGAGGACACAAACGCAGAAGGACGGGAATCTGACAAGCCTTTCAGTTCAGAGGAGTTGTCTGAGAAGAGTGATGCAGATGTAAAGGTAGAAACCTCTGACGCCCAATCACTTCCCTACTACCTGCGCAACTTCCGGACCGTGCTGCACGCCGTGTTGGAGAACGAGGACGACAGGATGCTCTTCAACCAGGAGGACATGTCCGCCGTACATGGATTTCAGAGCTTGTCAGGTATATTTTTGTAAAATATGTAGGGCTAAAATTGACGATAATTTTAGCAACGACGATTAATCGATCAATCGGATTTAAAAAAAAAAAGGGACATGTTCTGCAGATTTTTCATTTCTATGCAATTAAAAGATGCAAATAAACAAATAATTCAGTTCCTTTATTCAGTAAGAAAGAGAAAATGTTATTACCTAAAGTGCCATAACATATTATTTCTTTAGTGAAAGCTTGATAATTCGTAGCAAAGGATGTGTCTGCAGCTAAAAAATACTTTTAACATCAGTATGTTAAAAGCTCAGCTCTTTCTGCTTGACTTAACATCAATACAGATTAGGGATAATATGTTGATTATTTTTTAGATTAACCAATTAATAATTGATGCCAAACGTGCTTAATAGATGTTTTTTTTTTTTTTTGCAGAATTTGAACCAACTGAAGTTTTTACAGTCACATGTTTTATTTTTTTATATTTCAAATGAAAAATGTATGTATATATTTTAACAATTTTGGCTTAAAAACTCCTCTGGGAATGTTGCTATTTCAGTAAATGGCCAATGTTGTGAGTCTGTATACTCCAGCTAACGATTAATCGATTACCAAATTAGTTGACGATTATTTCAGACTAATTGTTTCTGTCAAAGCATGACCAGTAACTCACTGTCATGATTTTTGAATCTCCTAGTTATGGCTCAGAAGCTGTATGTGAGGCTCTTTCAGAGGAAACTGAAGTGGCTCCAGGTAAATAAGCTGGATTATGGAGAGATCTGCAGTGATCTGGGATCTGTTGCACAGGAACTGGCTCAAATAGGTTTTCTACAGACAGGTGAGTAATCCATCGAATTAAACCTTGACTAGGACCTTTTAGTTGCTTTCTGAACTTTGATTTTTCTTGTGAACGTCTCTCTTTAAGAAAAGGACCTCGAGGATCTCGTGGAGGCTCTGGATCTGCTGCCGGCTCCTGAACTCAAAGCTCTTGCTAAAACTTTCCATCTGGGCAGTTCTGGCACCCAAAAACAGCAGCTGGTCGACGGGCTTCTCCGTCTGAGCAGGCAGAAGTCTTTCTTCTCTCTGGCCTCCAGTCAGAGCAAAGTTGGGACAGTTATTCTGAAACGGTGAGATTAGGGTTCGTATGAGTGACTAAAATCCTTGAAAATGCTTTAATTTTTATTAGGTGTCATCAGACTTTGGAAAGTGTTTGATATTCAAGCAGCACAGTTTGGTAACAGAGTGCATTTTATTAAAAGCCTAAATATTTGCAGTTGAAACCAAATATTTTCATACACCTAATAAAAAGACACACATTTTTTCTGACTGCTTGTCTGAAATTAAATTAGACTAAACTTTCTTCTTTTAGATTAGCTAGAATCACCATGAATATTTCTATTTGCTAAATGCCAAAAAACCCCAGCAAGAACAATTTTTTTGTTATTTTTGTAACTTTCTTTATATATTTACAGTTTTTGGATTTTTTTCAGTCTAATTAATATTTATTAGTCCTAATGATTGACTGACTGAAATAAAGGTTGGTTTTTCTTTCATATATTAAACAACATTATTGAAATTGGGGGATTTTTGTTAAATTAGTGTTTTGTTCTCAGACCAGTCAGATGTATAATGTGTGTGTGAGAGAGAGAGACTTTTCAAATCATAAAGTTTTGCTAGGTTTTAGTTTATTTTGTCTCTGTTAAGTAGAATGTTACCACGAGACATTATTAATAACAGTTTTATTGTATTTGTTTTTTCATGTAATTTGGACTTTGAGTCTGTAATAAAATCTATCTATCTATCTATCTATCTATCTATCTATCTATCTATCTATCTATCTATCTATCTATCTATCTATCTATCTA
>CAEGAE010060302.1:0-102874 GCA_903067095.1 Girardinus metallicus
CTTCTCACACTGGCCACAGCTGTATGGCCTCTCTTCACTGTGGGTCCGTTGATGGGACTTCAGTTGACTTTTTCTGATGAAACTCTTCTCACACTGGCCACAGCTGTATGGCCTCTCTCCACTGTGGGTGAGTTGATGGACTATCAGAGTCTGCTTGTGAGTAAATCTCTTCTCACACTGGCCACAGCTGTATGGCCTCTCTCCACTGTGGGTCTGTTGATGGGACTTCAGTTGACTTTTTCTGATGAAACTCTTCTCACACTGGCCACAGCTGTATGGCCTCTCTCCACTGTGGGTGAGTTGATGGACTATCACAGTCTGCTTGTGAGTAAATCTCTTCTCACACTGGCCACAGCTGTATGGCCTCTCTTCACTGTGGGTCTGTTGATGGGACTTCAGTTGACTTTTTCTGATGAAACTCTTCTCACACTGGCCACAGCTGTATGGCCTCTCTTTACTGTGGGTCTGTTGATGGGACTTCAGTTGACTTTTTCTGATGAAACTCTTCTCACACTGGTCACAGCTGTATGGCCTCTCTCCAGTGTGGATGCGTTGATGGACTATCAAAGTCTGTTTTTGAGTAAATCTCTTCTCACACTGGCCACAGCTGTATGGCCTCTCTCTAGTGTGGGTGCGTTGACAGACTTTACTCACACAGTCATCATGAATTTTGTTCCAGTTGATGCTGCTATAGTTCTGTGGGACCACATCAGGGAAGATAGTGAAGGAAATATAATAAAATATTACATCATAATTATACAAGACAGATTGAAAGATTTGCCATAACATCTTGTGGGGGGAAACAAAGTTCTTTCATTACAAATGTTCTGCTTTTGCATTGATAGCTAAAAGAACACATCCAGTCTTGTTTTGGTTGGAGGTCATTTAGTCTAGATTTAGTAACTTTAAACATATTTTACAAGATCTAATGTTGTGCAGATTTACAATCACAGACAGACAGACAGAGGAATGAAATCAGAGTGCAAATGTCCGTTATACAGGAACAAACGCAGTGCGCTGCACAATAAATGCGCACGCAGCTTCAATTATTCACACATCAGATGACAAATGCAAAGCTCAGATTGTGAGGAAATGTGATGCCGAGGCCAGGACTGCCTCGCTGTTTGTGACAGGATATAATCAGCAGAAAAAACTATTTACACACTACTAACGCTACACATTTCCTTCAGACTGAAGCAGGAGATCAAAATGTAACAATTTAACAAATAGAGAATTAGTAGGTTAAAACAACAGATCAATATGTAGAGATGGATGTAAAGAATTCCTAAAGGACATGAACATCTTAAAACTACAGAGAAAACTGCATTGGCTCTCCTCTACCACTGTGCTGATGTCTGTAGAAGTGTGTATTTTCTCTAAGCCAACTTAAACTACCAGTTTATATCATCAGTGTGAACTCAAGTCAAAAAGAATCAAAGGACTCACTTCTGGTAAAGACGTCACTGAGCCGCTCATCTGGCTCTTGTCATCCGCCTCCATGTCCTCCATTTGTGATCTGGCTCTGGTTGAAGCGCAACAAAGCAACAAAAGAATGGGAGAGAGGATTACAATACGTTACCAGAAAATTTATAAACATGTTTTCTTTTGAAAAGTTGACATATTTTGTTTCACAACCAGTTTGACCGAAAAAGAACAAAACTCAAAAACATAGAGGCTAAAGTGAAATTGAATACACGCCCTGTACTTCCTATGATAAAACATAATTTTGAAGCATGATAGCATAAAACAGAAAGCTACTCCCAGATATTTTCTACTCTAAACTATAGAAAACAAACTCACCGTTTAGCAGTGACAGATGTCCAAAACGTCCTCGCAAGCTTGTTGTTTTGATTTGGTCAGTTTGACTGGTGCTTTTGGTTTCCTTGGTAACTAATGACAAGAACAGTTTAAAAGACTCAAATTTGAGAAATATTTTGAATACAAAAATGGAATGAATGAATGAATGGCTTTATTCAAGTTTTTGCACACAAACAAGGAACTTGACCATAGTTCCACTTTGCTCGACATTTTAAATATAAATGTATACAAAGCGAGAATAAAAATACATTCTTTTGTAAATATGTGTAACTTATAATTTTTACAGTGCATATTCAAATTCACTTCAAGAATAATTTGTTAATCCCAAAGGGAAATTAAATGTTGTAACTCATTAGTTGAAATTATTCAAGGAGTTACTGTAGATGGTGATGGCTGTTGGCAGGAAAGATCTCTTGTAGCAGTCTGTATTACAGTGAATTTGAAGAAGCCTCTGACTGAAGACGGTGTCTCATGAAGAGGATGCCGAGGGTTGTCCAAGCAACACACCATGTATGTTTTTGATGACAGGATAGCATTATGACACGATGTAAAGCCCCTAAAAGTCCATTTTGCTTCACACCAAATAACACTGACTGCCACCATCTCCATCCATATCACACAATTTGTTCCATACCAAACACAAAGTTGTATAATTAGCTTTACATTTCTAATCTCAAAAAAAAAAAAAAGATTTATATTTATATTTTAATAATTTCTCTCTTATGGTTGAGCTAGGCTCGCATTTCTTGCACTAAAACTGTGCATGAATCTAAACCAATCGCCAATGTCCAATTCAATGTTCAATGGGTTAAGGTGCAAAAAACATTAAAAAGAAGAAAATACAATTTAACATAACACTAATACAAAAGGTATGTGGTAAATCTCAAGAATTTCAGCTTTTGAACCAAATGACCAAAATAGAAACTTTTCAAAGACATTTTAAGTTATTGAGACCCACCTAAAAATTCACATGACAGATATACAACAAAATACTGTGCAGCTATTAAAATACCTGCTTACATTAAAAATATCTATCCAGCTTAATTTAAAGACAATGTATCTATGTTTTTTTTAATGTGCAAACATTAAGATAGAAACCTCCAAATGTTTACTTTTTACACATGAAAGTTCTGGACAAAAGACTGAATTCAGATGACAGTTGGTTAGATCCTTAAGGAATGAAAAACTCTTCGACTTTGATTTAAATGGGAATACAAATGGTTTCATTTCACAGCAGCAGAACATATAAAAGGCAGAAAGTACTAAATAAACACTTAAAGAAGTAACAAAATACATTTCTTGGTAATTGCATGACAAACTCAGAAATAATACATCAGTGAATAAGGTATAATTTGAAGAGATGAAAGTGAAAAGAAGGTAAATTTGAAGAAGTTTTCTTGTTACTGTATAATCTGACAATTCTGAATTACACAGAATCAAGTTCACTTCAAACGTGACTGATCTGAGAGGAGTAAAGTTATTTAGAACAACGAAATACAAATCACTAAAAAAACACTGGAGCAAAGAAAAGGCAGCCATTTTCTGTGGCTTGAGTTTTCATACCAGAGAACTTCAACGGTAAAATTTTAGTCCAATGGAAACATCTTATTTATTTATAAAAGTGTGTGTGAAGGTGTGTATGACAGCTCTTGTTAAAGGATCAGAAAACCCTCCCTGCCTGCTTCCCAGTCCAGTTTGACTTGGATTCTCCGTATTTTCTTGGTCACTTTGGGCTCAACGCGGTCGGTTCGTTAATAATCTCCACGCTGAATATTTGCCACAGCTAAAACGAAGAACCCAATAATCCCGCTTTACGACACCGGGGGCCGCCAGCTGACTCTGCTACCATGCCAATCTTCCAGGATTCACCTCTGACCTCTACTGTGGATTTCCGAGCGGCACAGCAAAGCGGACCTCTCCGGATTGTAGGGAGCGCCGGTCCACTTCACCCGCCTCACATATGTCAGGTCATTGGACAGCAGCAGGTCCAATGACCTGACATCAAACCCAGAGGCGTGTATGTGACCCCGTCCTCCATCTTGAGCCAGAAGTTGAAGCCGAGGTTCCCCACAATTTTTCTTTTTCAGCAAAATTTCAGCTTTTCAAATTCAGAAATTTCTCTTTTTTTTCTATAAAATTTGTGAGATTAATCTCAAACTTTTTGAGTTTTTTTAGACTTTTCAAATTAAGTTTCTGAGGGTTTTTTTTTTTTTTTACTCCTTTTTATCTCTAAAATAAAAGTGAAGTCTGGCTTTATAACTGTAAACCTGAAGTTTTCCACACAGCTTTTAGTTCAAAATGGCCAGAAAATGTGAGATTTGTGATAAAAAATAAAAACTTTCTTCATGTCCTTATATTCCTGTTGGTGTCTAAACTGCGCCTCCTGGTGACGAATTTGAGGAATTGCCACAATAATCAAAACCGGAATCCATTGATTCACGTTTTTGGTGGATTCCTGCTAATAAACAAAACAAGAAACAAACATTTTCTGTGGTGAACCGTGGAGGTTTTTATTTTCTGTAAACTGAAAGAGACACAAACATAAAAAGTTTTAAACCAACTTTTAAAACTTCCCTTAAAGTTGTCACCATTTAAATTTGTTTTCATACGGAAGTTCCCCATAATTTGATTTGTTGTATAGAAGAAGCATTATGGGTTTTAAAAGTCGTGTCTATTTAGAATAGTTTATAATTTAAATGTAAAACTTGAATCCTGATTTGATGTTTTCAGTCACAATATGACACCTTTCAGAGCTGAAACTAAATTAATTTATTTATAATTTACGGATGAATTAAACAGTGAGAAGGGAAGGACAGAAAGCCGACAGGACGAAAGAAACGGATCTATTTTCGTCTTCGGACGGGCGACGTCAGTCGTCTCCTCCACAGATCGCCTTCAGGCAGTCGCCGTATTCGCCCGACGCGTCGGCCTGCAGAACAAAAATGAAAACAAAAACAGAACCTTTTTAAAGCACATGAAAAATGTATCGGATGGACGGGTGGATAGATTTTTTTCCGTTCTTTAGCTGAAACAATCTTCTTCGACCTTCAAGTTTCTGACGGTCAGTCCAGAGAAACTTTTAATCCTTCAGATTTGTCCCGTCTTCATCTGCAGATTAATAATCTCTAATCTCCTGATTTAACAAAACTATTAATCCACAAATATAACAGAGAAGCGAATCAAACCCAGAACCTCCTTGGATGACACTTAACTCGACATGAAGTCGATGTCGTGTTTTGAAGATGAAATCCGCTAAATGAACCAAACACTGAATGAAGTGGTGAAATTCTGGTGAACGTTTGAGTTCTGGTCCGACTCACCTCGATGTCGGACAGCAGAGAGTGTTGGTAGAGTTTCTTGAACTCTGCTCTGATGTCCAGCAGGTCGATCTCAGACCGGCTCACCATGATCCGGGTCAGAGTGGACTCATCGGTACCACCGCCCTGAACAGAGACAAAACCAGAACTCTGGAGTTTATAGACGACTGACTGAAACCAAAATCAACGTCGGAAGAATCTTTTGTACTTTGTGTTTGATGACAACAAAATTAAACATTTTCGTCTACAAGCAAAACGTTATGTCTGGTTGGAAAGCCTCTGCAAATCTTCCTGAAACATGGTGGTGGCAGCGTCATGGTGTGGGATTCAGCAGGAACAAGGAAGCAGAGCAGAGTTTCTACTAACAGAATAAACATCAAACCAAACCCGAGTTTCAAGTTTTCTTTATTTTAAAACCTAAACATTGAAATTAAATGTTGGTTCTTTAAAAAAAAAAATACCAAAAATTTATTTAGTAGATACAAAAAAACTAAAACTTTATCCCTTCTGAAATGTCTCTGGAACTAACATGTATAAAAGCTGATTTACCTTCATGCTCTCATGCAGCAGTTCTGCAAAATACGCCGGTAAACTCTTCGCACATTTCACTGCAGAAAGAAAGACAGAAAGTTGTTACAAAAGCAGCATTATAGTAACAGCAGCGAGTTTTCAATAGTGAGGGCCATCTGAGGTAGAAAAAAACAAAGCAAATTTCCACAAAAACCTTTTAAGGAAAATTATCAAAAATGTTTGAATTTGAGAAGTTGAAAATTAGCTATTAAAAACACAGAAATTGAGATCAAGCTCAGAAATTCTGGGGGGAAAAAAATTGGAAATTTTCAAACATAGAAAAGTCTTAAATTTGCTACAAAAAATTGATTAATGTTAGAAATATTCTAAAGACCAAACATTAAAATTTCTCAGTTTGAAAACTTACAGATTGGCTAGAATTTTTTTTTTTCCAAAACTCAAAAATGTTTGGAACTCAGAAATTTTAATTAAAAAAAATAAAAAATTATCTCAATCTCAGAAATGTTCAAGAAATAAAGTTGGAAATTTCACATTTTCAAAAGTCAAAAATTTGCTAGAAAAACTCAAATATTTTTTTTTTCCCAAAACTCAAAAACTTTTGACACTTGAAACTCAAAATTTGTTTTTCAAATAGTTTTTTTTCCCAAAATTTTGAGATTAAGCTCAAATCTTAGAAACAAATCGTCGAAGGAAAAAAGTCTAGAGTTTTGGAAATTTTCTCAGTTGAAAATGTTCCACTTTTGAAACTTAGAAATCTTGAGATGATTCTCAGAAAATTTCTAAAAAACAAAAAAACAACCAAGGTAATTAGTAAGTAATGTTTGTAATGTGCTAGAAAAAAAAATCTCAGGAATTTTTAGATTAATTTCAGAAATCTTCTATAAAAACAAGAAAATTTCTGAGTTTGACAAGTTGAAAATTTACTGTACTTTTTTTTTCTTTCCCTTTCTGCCTACATTGGCCCTCATACGTGTTGTAGTTTAAACTCCTAGAGCAGGTAGAGGAAAACAAATGTTCTCTGTGGTTTTGTGGATGGAAACCAGTTTACCAACGGCCACCAGCAGCTCCTCCAGCTCTCCAGACATTTCTCCTTCGATGCTCTGCTGCAGCGTTTTCCCGCTGATGTTCTTGTATTCAATCAGAGCTGCAGAAAAATGGCCGTCACTTTACTTTGCATTTGTAATAATCCCGGTTTGGGTTTCCAAACAGAGCCGGCCTTACTCTGCCTGAGCTGAGGTATGCTTCTTTTGCAGAGGATCTCAATAAACTTGGACTCATCTGTGCCCCACTTCTTCTCCCCGGCTTTGTAAAGTGTCTTGGGGGAAAAAGTATTGCAGTTTAAAACAAAATAGAAACATATCGACTGTATTTTCTGGGCTTAGTTACTTCACCTCGGCGTCTTCCTTTGCTTTTCCTACATCTACAGAGTTGCTCCCGTCCCTCTCACCCTGCAAACAGCAGAATTCACTTTATTCCTGTTTTATGACAAGTTTTTACCATCATCCGGCTGTGTTACACTTTAAATGGAGCTGTAAACATGAGAATGAGCGACTGTCGCCTCATTGTTATGTTAATGGGGAGGAACATTTATAAATGAACATTTAAAACAAAATCACTTCCTTTAAACTTTCCTGAAGACAAAAACCTGAAAAACTGCTAATTTGACAGCATGTTTATATTTCAAGCTTACTTAGACATTGTGATTAATTATGATTAATCTGATAAAATAATTGATCGGCAGCTCTAGTTGTGAGTTAAGTCTTTAAGTTTTTTGAGGTAATTTTCTTTTTTTTTTTTTCTAGACCTTTGCCAGGAGAATAAGCGCTTTGGAAAAATCTCCAGAAACTTCACTCTGCAGCTTCTCAATCAGGTCCTTCTTCGTTTCTGCAGAGGAAAAAGATGGAGGTCATAAATCTGTTTTCTGCAACAAAACCCATAAACTCAGATGGAAGATGCTTCTTTACCTTTTAGGTAAACGTCTTTCAGAGCTTTGATTTGCTGGTTGGACCTGGAGGCAAAGATTTCAATCAGGACGCAGTCTTTTGTACCAGCTCCCTGCAGTAAGACACGTTTTATACAAATGATTACAGTAATACACGCCGTTTCATTTTTAAAAAAATGTTTTTGAAAAGGAGATATGTGAGCGTACTTTCATGGCTCGGGTGACTTCGTGGCAGTCGTACGCTGCAGGGGGAGCGATGAGCGCCAGCAGCAGCTTCTCAAAGTTTCCGCCCGTGTCGCCTTCCAGGTCTTTCTCCAGCGTCTGAAACGCAAACAGAGGCGACAGATCCAGAGGTTCGCTCTGCGTGTTCAGAACCACGCCCATGAAAACAGAGCAAACCGAGCAAACAAAGTGCTGTAAGGACTAAATAACGGGAGAGCATCTGTGTTTCAGCAGGTCAGAGTTGGGTTGCATTTACTCGGTCAAATGAAAATTAAAATACTCAATTAACTTGAATAAATTAATTACATGATTTACTAAATTAAAATACTCTTGGAAATAAACTTCCAAAAAGATGCAGCAGTAACTTTTTGGAAAGAATTTACTGTTAAGAGTATTTTTGCTGAGCTGTTACTTAATTAAAAAACACTTCATAATTTTGTCATGAAGTATCTCTGCTCTTATTTGAGTAAAATTTCTGGATTTTCTACCCACTGAATGAAAAACTAACATGTTTTAACCCAAAATTCACCAGACGCAGACACAGACCTGCAGCTTTTGTTAAGGTGTTTTACTGAAAGAAACTGATTTGGAAAAAGAAAAAATGTTTTGCCTGATGTTATATTTTATTACTTATATGATTTATTGTCATTTTGGTCCTTAAAATACCAAAATTTCCACTTAACTTTACATTTTGGTGTCTGATTAGGTCAATTTTAAATATTAAATTATGTTTTTGAGTATTCTGTCTACCAAACAGTCCTTTACTCTACTTTTTACCGTTACTTGATTAAAAATACGTATTGTTACTCTGACTTTCGTACAACTACTCTGCTTACAGTAAAGCTCCTTCTTTGATCCAATAATTAAAGATTTTACTCTAACATGATTGATTAATAAACAATATTCCTAAGCACCAAATGTATGAGTGTCCGGGATTTTTTTACATGCAATCCTGATTCAAGTGACTGGATTATTTTTAATCTCCATGTATTTGGTGAAGGTGCAGCAGCAGGGAAACACCTAAACACACAGGAAGTCGCTCTGACTGCTTATTCAAGTGCAATCCATTATTCAGGGTTTCTATGCCTGTGATATATTTGTTTTCACTTGTTTAATAAAATATGACAAAGGTTTGAAAGTAAACAGGTGGTCAAGTCATTAAGAAACCACAATTAAGTCGTTTTGATGTCAAAACAGCAGATAGAAATATTCTTGTTTCAGAATTGACACATTATTTGGGGTTTCTCCTCAATCGTTTATTTATTCCAAGTCCTGCCATCACAGCAACATTCACTCGTTAAATGACTATAAAAATTATTTGCTAGACAAATACAATAAGGTTTTACTTTTTTTTTATGATTTAGTTGGAATTTTTAAGTATATAGAAAATATTCAGCTGCTTTGTAAACTGCAGGAATAATTTAATTAAACTTTGTGTTCATGCAGTTGACAGAAATCTAAATATTGTTGATCTATCTCTGTACTGGTTGGTGTTTTCCTTCCTTGCACTTATTTATGAAAATGTTAAAAACAACAGAATAACATACAAACACAAAAAATAATACCTTGCATGTTTTCTTGATATTATGCCTTAAATTAAAATCCAAAAGCATGAAAATAAATCAAAATGATCACACAGTCTGTTTGAAGTGAACATATGCAGCACAAATGTGAAAATTTGGACTAATAACATTGGAGAACATGACTTATTTTATTATTCTTTTTGTCTGTTTCTGGTAAAAATCACTTCTGTTTAATTTTTTATAAAATTATAATGTGTTTCTAATCAGGAAAGTGAGTTATAGGAGGTCTTAATATAAAAAAAATCCTCATTTATTTCTCATTTAACAATTAGAAACACTCCAATTCACAACATTTTCACAGTAATATAATAATAAAATGAAAATCTTACTCTGCCGGTGGCGTCTTCATACGCTTTGCAGATGAGCTGCCTCTGATCGTTGCTTCTTTGTGTCAGGATTTCAATCAAGACTTTCTCATTTGTCCCTAAAAAACATAAAAAAATAAAAATGAAACATGGATCTCTGTTTCTGCCATGTATCTGGAGACAATTTACGTTAAATGAAGCACAAAAAGTAGTAGATTTGTTTCAATTTCAAAACGTCGGCCATCAACCTGAAGGAGGTTTTTAACAAAAACGATTAATCTGATTTTTTTTTTTTTTTTTTAAATTGAGCTTATGTAAAGTAAAATAAAACGTGTACCGAGTCCTTTGATGGCGTCCTTTAGAGCTGCAGCGTCTACTTTTGCATCAAAGTTTGCTTTAGGCTTGATGGTTCCTCTCTGTCCATTCTAAAAAAAAAAAAAACATTCAGATTTAACAATTAATTAAAACCCTGCATAGTTTCTCGTCTAGAAAAATCAGAGGTGGACTTACTTCAGCAGCAGCAGCAGACGACGGTGAAGCCACAAGACTTTCCAAATCATCCTGAAAATAAATGGATTTGACATGTAAAACTCTTTAATAAAATCTCTAAAAATGTCAAATAAAAACTTCTCTCACCCATAAAGAAGCCATGATGAACGTAGTTCTTCTGCAAGATATTAGAAACAATCTTAATCTCAGTTATACATTTAATTAAACTGGTCTAGTTTCTACTGCAAATTGAAATACGACAAGATTAACTTACAAGAAACTTTTCAGCAAGATATAAGAGCTTATTGTAAGTAAATAATTGCTTATTATTGATTAAATAGTGCTAGTTACATTGGCAGATCACTTAGAGGACATTTTTCTCATGTTTTAAGTGAAACTAGTCCTTTTTCAGCAATATTAGGAATTATTGAATTAAAACAAGCTCTTACGTCTTGCCGAAAAGTTACTTCTAAGTTAGTTTTATCTCACGTCACTAAGTTATTTCAACTAGAAACTAGACAAGAAAACTTGGTAAGATTTTGTGTTTTTACAGTGTACTAAACAAATAATCCAGAGGCATCAGTTCCAACCTTCCAGATCCAAACATTTATTCACAATCTGCTCAAGCAGTCATAGATTAAAGATGATTACGATACGTATTAGATGTAATGGTGAACCGTCGTACTTCATCGTGTTTTAAAAATGTATTTATATGTAGCGACTTTTTCTTCTGCTTTGGTGGAACCAGAACAGGAAACATGCAAATACGTTGCTGTGTAAAATGAGACCAGCTCTGAATTTAACCAGCGTGACTAAAGGCAGATTGATGGGAATGTAAAAGAAACGTCTACTTTCTGTACAAACCGGGTATTTTAAACCTTCTAATTACGTAAACAAGAAACTTTTAGAAACCAGAAACTTACAGCTAAATCAAACAAGAAGAGAAACTCACCTTTCCGCCACACCTTCTGCTTACCTGGAAACTCTGAATGTACCTGTAGAGAAAACAGTTGGCCACACCTGTTTGGCACAGCCAGACGATGCATTCAGGGACCGCTTGTAAACTCCAGTCACTAACCAGTTTAATCCCCTCCAGACAAAAGAACACAACTTTTAGATTTGCAGTGAAACCAAATGTTACTTGGAAACGTTACGACGGCCATAATAGACAAAAAGACAAAATAGTAATATTTCCAAGACGAAAAAAAATCTGAGGAATCTCAGAAATTTTCTAGAAAAAAATCTGAATTTTCTGAGTTTGAAAAGTTGAATATGTGCAAGAAATTATGTGATTAATCAAACGGTATGTTAGAGATATGGTAGACAGGAAAAACGGAGTTTGAAAAGTAGAAAAAAACTCAGAAATTTCTGATTTTTAAAAGTCAAAAATTTTCGTCTAAATCTCTGAAATTTTCTAAAAAAAAAAAAAAAAGACTTGAGAAATTTCTGAGCTTGAAAAGTCAAAAACTGGAGAGAAAAAACTTTTAGATTAATCGACGGTATATTAGAGCAGAAATATCAAAACTGCAGATATTGAAACAGCAAACATTGGTGTCACTCAAGACTTTTGAGTATTTCAAGCTTTAAAAACACACGAATTAAAAAAAACATAAATAACATAGTAAATGGACAAAAAACTGATTTTTAATTTTTTATTTATTTCATTACTAAAAAAGGCACCAAATACAGGCATCATACTAACATTATTGTGTTTTCAAAAAATTATAGCACCAAAAATATATATTTTTTTTCCTCCCAAAATCCTCCGTTTCCATGTTTTTATAGGCACACATTTGAAAAAGAAGTAGTGTTATTAGATAAATACAAACCAGTGTCAAACACTTTAAAAACAACATCAGTAGCTGGGCTGCAACGTAGCAGTGAAACATAAATGAATGAAGAGTAACAGAGTGAGATCCGAGTCTTTGGGCCGAACGAAGGCAGGCGGACGCATCTTTCTTATAAAAACATGTTTTTTAAAAAGTGATTACTTTCTTTCAGACAGTAGTAAGGCTGATGCAGTCATTTGGGTGAACGGATTTATTACAATCACACTCCGACGCTCTTCGATTGAAATGCTTTGGACAATCTGTTCTCAGTCTCATGAGCAAAAATACTGCATGGCACTTAGAAATCGGCAGCTGGTTGGATTATAGTACAAGCACGGAAATAAAAAGTGTTAAAAAAAAAACAAACCAGAAATTGTGTTCAAAATGGCAGTAAGTATAACTCTTTAAGCCGCCTTTAACAGTGGATAAACACCAAGCTAGTTGATAAAATAAATGAGAACAGAGAGGTTTATATTAAATTAAAACATTAAATATCATAAAAATGGAAGGAGTAGAATAGTTTTGTCCAGGCTACAATTACACAGCAGATCCAACTTTTCTTTAGAGATGCACTGATGCGATATTAATATGTTAATCTAATCTAATTTTTGGGTTTCAAATCTTTACTAATTGTGTAACTTTCGCTGTCGGTTAACAAGCCTGTATAATGTTTCACTTTCTGAAATGACAGACTGAAAATATGAGACATTTTTTTACAATTTTAACATTTTTGGAGATTAAACTATTTATATTTTCAGTTCATGAAAACTTATAGGAGGCCTTTATTATTTATTTTATATTATATTTAGAATTAAAACAGCTTTTTAGAAGCAGCCGAAACCCAAATGGAAGTACAAAAAGGTGCAAAATGTGAATTCTGCATAACAGATCCCCCTTAATAAAAAAGAAAATGTCTCCATTACCAAAGTAGATTGTGTTCAAAGCATGATAGGTCTTACAGGTGAGAGTAGATTGGCATTAATCCAGAGTAAAACAGGGTGAAATCAAGGCTTAAAATGCTTTTGAATTAAATAAGTCAAAGCTCTTCCTCGTGAAGAAAAGACTAACTGAAGTTGTGACATAATTGCACTTGAAGGCACCATTAGTTTTTTTATTTGCACTCACTCAGCCTGCAGCAGCAGCAGCTTTGTTTGTGCTTTATATTTAAACAACTTCAGCAGGTGGAGAGGTTGTTCCAGTTAATTTATCTGCAGGATGATTGTGTGACACACGAGGTAAAGATGCAGGAAAGGAGGACATTTTTCCTCGCCTGCCCCTCCGCACAGCAGTGAAATGAAACGATGCAGCAGATAGAAACCATCAGAGTCTGAGCTACTGTTCACCTTTCCGGCGGTGGAACCGAGATGAATGTCGACTAAAAAGAGAAATAAAGATGGAAATCAGACGCAGCTGAGCAGTTTGTGGATTCCTGAGTTAGCCCAGTTGGCTGAACGTCACACGTTTCCCTTTGTTTTTCTCAAAGTGGTGTAAAAATACACAAAGAAAACATTCCTTTAAGTACAAATTTTTCAGTTTAGAAAATACCAATTTTGATGCCGTTTTGTCATCCTTCGTCAGTAGCTGCGTTTCCGTTACAAACGTGTGCAAAAGCTTGTGAATATTCTGCTAATTTAGAAAATAAAAACAACTTCGCAGCAACGGCGTTTCCATTACATCAGAAACGCAATTAAAATCACACGTGAATAAGTTTGTTCACACGTTAAGTCATTAAAAAACATGCAGCTCAATTGTCCTGCAGCTACTTCCTGTCATCTCCTTTGTAGTTTTTGCCAGTAGTAACATCTGGCTGTTGATCACTTGACTCGTAGTGATGCGAAGAACATGTTTCTGTTATGGTTTTACGAGACACACCAATTTCGAAAAGGCCGAAAAAAAAAAAAGTGACAAAACTTAATGAAAACAAGTTTCTTTGAAATCGGTGTGCTTTCAATACGCAGATTTATTTTCAAGTTGTCAAATTGCGCAATTTTACCGTCAATAAAATTGCACAATTTGACATTCCAAGAGATTTTTTTTTTTTATTGCTGTATTTTGATTTAGCAAATTCATTCTCAAAATGTCAGGTCAATGGAAACAGAGTTATTGACCATAAAAATGCATATTTTTTTAACAAAAAGTCTTGCTGCTAAGATGAAATAGTTTTATTGACTGTATCTAAATTGGTTTACTTTGCAAAACTGCAATGGCAACACTTTCTTCGCATGGAACAAGTCACATGATCAACAACCGGATGTTGCCACTGGTGAAAACCACAAAGAAGACGACGGCAGGATGTAGTGGGAGAGTCGTGCGCGGCATGTTTTTTGGTGACTCGTCTCGTGGAGAAACTTATTCTCGTGTGATTTTAATTGCGTTTCATATTTAACGGAAACACTTCAACTGCGTAATTGAAGTGTTGTTTTGGTATCAGTGGAATACTGACGAAGTTTTGCTCACATTTGTGAAGCTAACGGAAACGCAGCGAGTGTTTCAGACCTCGGTGCCGTCGCCGAGGTTGTTGTGGATTTTGACCTCCAGGTTGACCTCCTTCACTTTGCCGTTCAGCTCCTGGTTGCGGTTGATGTTGACGTTCCTCACGGTGCAGTGCTTCGTGCCGAAGTTCTTCTCCACACACTTGTCCATGCACACCTCCACCTTGGTGTTGAGCGGATACTCCTCGTAGGCCTTGGGAGTCTTCGTCGCCTTCTTGGCCGACCGCCTGCAGCGGCGGAACAGGAAGCAGGAAGCCAGCAGCGCCAGCACCAGCAGGGTGACGGCGGCCACGCCCCCGCCCACGGAGCTGCCCACGTGGGCGTTGAAGGTGGCGGACGGGCCGGCCTCCAGGCGCAGCGACTTCATGTTGGTGCCGTTCTTCACCTGGTCGCCCTCGTTGTCGTAGATGAGCGACTCGTCGAGCGTCAGACGCCCGCTGCGGTCCACCAGGTCGCGTTTGGAGCGGCTCACCTGATACGTCAGCGAGCGCTGAATCCTGGGGCTGGAGCGCGACTCTGGGCCGATGACGTAGATCACCTGCAGGTACCACTGGTGACCTGCCTCCACCTGTCAGCCAGAGAGGCCCTTTATTAATTAGTAATTTATTTATTAGTTTATTTAGCTGGAATGTTGCACATCAATTCACATTTCTGACAAGTTTCTGTTTTTATTGAATTATCTTTGGGTAAATAATGGAGCATTCAGCAAAACGCATCCATGTACTGGATTTACAGATCAAATTTCCACTAAAACGCTGCGACTTTTTACAATAAAAATAACAAAAACTACTGCAGAATTAGCGTTAGACTCAGAGAATTGTGTTTTTTAAATTTATGAGAATGAAGTTCTAACTGTACGAGAATAAACTACCAGAGTAAAGCAGTAAAATTGCAAGATACAGTCAAATTACCAGAATAAAGTCAAAATAATACAAGAATAAGGTTGTAATATTATGAGAATAAACTCACCAGGAAAAAGTAGTAATTATATAAGAATGAAATCATAATAATAAAGGATATTAATAATACTTATGCTACTAAATTATAGTGGTATTAATATGATATAGTGCACTCATAATAACACCACTATAATTATACTCGTAATATTACCAAAATAAAGTCATAATAATGAGAATAACGCAAAAATATGAGAATAAACTCATAAAGTCGAAATAATACAACTTTACTCTGTTGGCACTTTGAGTTTATTCTCATATTATTATGACTTTACTCTCATATTTTTACAACTATTCTAATAAAAGTCATAATAATAAGAAAATAAACTAAATTTACCAAAATAAAGTCGTAATAATACAACACTATTTTGGTAAAACAAAGATGTAATATTAAACATATGAGTTTATTCTCATATTTTTCTGACCCTATTCTTACAAAAGAGTCGTAATATAATGAAAATAAACTCATATAAAGTAGTAAAATTAAAGTCATAATATTACTAGAATGAAGTGGCATTAATACAAGCATAAAGTAGTAATTTTGTGGAAACTCACAGAGTTTCCAATGTGTTAAAACTGGGAATATTGAGCATCTGGTGACGCTGGATATCTGTTTTAAAAACTAACAAATACTCAATCATTTGATAAATTAACATCATTAGCAGGACCGTGAAGCCAGTGTGAAAATTACTGAGTTTATTTCAACAAAAGAACCAAATGGACTTACCAATCAGGTCATATCAGATCTTAACACAACGTTTTCTTGTAATTTTACAATTTTCTGCTGCTAATATTATGACTACATTCTGGTAATATTATACATTTTCTTATAATAAAAAAAAATACTCCAAACAAATCAAACTGTTCTGTAAAAACAGGACGTCACTCACCTTGTACAGAGCGTCGACCTTCATGGTGAAGCCGTCGACGCCCGGCATGGCCGCCATGGCCTGCAGCTCCGGGACGTCGGAGGCAAAATCTGCCTCGAACGGAACGTCGTGAAAAAACTTGTGGCATACGTCCGGCTGTTTACGATCCTGACACACAATCAGAGCAGATCAAACCAGAGTAATGAACAACAACAGTTTAAAACTGAAATGGTCGCTTTGATTTTTAAATCAGTGGCAGGAGCCACGGGCCCCTCGGTCCCCCCACTTGGGGGCGCCACTGTTTTAAACTCAAACGTAAATACCTGGTTTTCAAAATCAAAAACCAAGAGAACTGCAGCAGGAAACCTTATGGTAGTTAGAATACCATCTGGATGACAAGCCAGTGGCAAACCCAGTTTGTCCAGTGTGACCTGGTATGGAAAGCTGTTAAACTGGAAAGTTTTCTTTGAGCATTTCACTGTGACAGAAAAATCAGGATGCCTTGAAATAATATTAGCAGAAGACTTACAGGAAAAATAAATTACAAAAAAATTGAAATTGCTATGCAGGAGAAAAATACCCAGAAAACTAGCAGCAGCCTCAGGCAGCTGCCTGCCCGCGTCTCGTTGTTTGTTCTTTGGATGGGCTGAAACAGAATTTGCTGTGCTTCTGTACAATGGCAATGAAGGCTGAATACTTCAAAGTAACAATGTTATATATTTAAATTGTCAAAGGAGGGCAGAGTTCTCAAAATTTGTACTCATCTAAAAGCAGCACTACTTCAAAAGCAAAAGTAGCCGTCTAAGAAATTAGTCAAGAAAGAGTAAAAAAAGTATGTGGTAAAAAGTTTACTCAAGTTCTGGTTAACTGATCAGTCATTTAAGTATGTAAAAATTACATCATCAGATGAACCAAAATATAAAGTAAAGTGGCAATTTTGGTATTTAAATGACAAAAATGACAGTAATTCATATAAGTAACAAAAAAAATAACAAAATCAGGCAAAGAATCTGATTCTTCCCATAAAAACCTTCAGAATATTTAACAAAAACTGCAGGTGTGTGTCTGTGTCCGGTGAATTCTTGGTTAAAACATGATTGTTTTTCATTCACTGAAGGAGAGAATCCAGAAATTTTACTCCAGAAACAGCAGAGATACTTCATAATAAAACGACTCAAGTAAAAGTAAAAAGAACAGCGTAGTGAAAGTACTTCTTGACCCAAAATAAACGGTTAAACGGTTTTTTTTTTTTCAAAAAAAGTTACTCAAGTAAATATAATTTAGCAAATGTAACTATATACTAAACAATTCTGTAAACTGTTCAGATTTCATGGTTACAACCACAAATTTATATGTGGAATAAATGAAACTCTCAGACGGGCAGATGGAATAAATTAACTAACTTTCAGAGAGATGTGTTATAATGAGTCAAGTCGGTGAAAGAAATGTATATGAAACAATAAAAGAAACCCCGATAAACCCAAAAGATTCATAAAAGCCAAACAGATTAAAAGAATGTTTGTGTTTACCAGCAGCAGGAAGCGATGTTTGAGATGCTTGTTGGGTTGGATGCAGCCGTACTGCGGCCCCTCGTTGTACAGAGTCCCAGTAGGATCGAAGAAGGGAACGTAGCCGTCCCGCCCGGTGCACAGGTAAACCTTCTCCAGCTGCAGCTTGTATGCTGCGTTCAGGTTCTGCTCCGGGTTCCACAGCACTCTGCCGTACAGAGTCTGACCTGCAGGGGGCAGCGAGTGGACCGCACAGGAGTTAAACGGTTTAAGTAAGCGGTTTCACTGCATGTGATAAAACAAATACTTCCAGTGAGGGGGATTTTATTTGTTTTTGTATTTAATTGTAATTGTAAAAATAGTACAATAAAGCAATAATATATATTGTGATAGACACGTGATCAATATTAACATAGAATACATCTCAATATTGAACATATAGAATATTCAATGAACTCAAATCCAAAACCGCACAGCATTCTGGGGAAAATTTTTTAGCTAGCTAAGCAAAGTTGGCGGAATCAACTAACTAACTCTCTCACTCTTTGGTTACCTAGCAACAACCAGTTTCAAGCAGTTTCAAGCTCCTTCAGTTACCTAGCAACAACCCGTTGAGTAACTGGCGCAGCAGCATTTTAATATTTCGCCACCGTGCATCATAACTTTATTTAAAAATAAAAAACAACAGCGTGGAGTGAAAAACTGAAATGTCACTGCACCAGCTTGGCAGTATTTCAGATATTTAAAACAAAAAACTAATCCACATTTATTGATATTGACTGATATGAAATGGTCATATAATGATATGTTTTCAGCCATATCGTCCAGTGCTAAAAGATATTATTTGAAAAGAATATTAAGAAGTTAAGATAAAAACGGTTTAACTGCATTTTGCCAGACTGCTTCGGAGAAAAAAAAAAAATCTAATGTATGTGCACATCTACAATAATCAAACATAAGTAAAAATACAGTGATAAATTTGCGTTTCTCCTGAAGACGTGATTAACGCCGTAAGATTTTAATTTCTTATAAAAAAAAAGAAAAACTTCAGACTTTTTTTTATAACTCAATTACTGTCAAATTGACAACTTTGGCCCAATTAAATAATTTCTGGATTCTGTGATTTAAATACTCAGTGACAGCTATAAAATTAAGATATCTATCAGATCCTATTTATATTACAGCATCCTTTGAAGCTAAATATGAAAAATGTGGGATAGCACGAAGGACGGGTTATTTTTGACTCCTACCCATGGAGAAGGCTCCCTTGTAGTCCATTTCAGCCATGGAGACGTCGGCGGAGGCCGGATCCAGCAGGAAAACCTTCTCGTTGTTGCACAGCTGGAACTCCGTGTTGAGGGAGTAAACAACTGGAACGGGCCGGTTGGTCTGCTGGAAGGCGATCGGAACCAGGAACCTGTTTGAGTAGAAAAAAAAATGTTCAGGATTCACCTTAATGTTGATAACAAAGGGTTTCTGCAGGTTTCACCACCTCAAATTAAAGGCTTTTTAAGACCATTATGAATTAGATTTAAGACCTGTTTCACGACAGAAACGTACAAAAGAAAGCTGCTTATTTTACATTGTCATAGTGCCAAGTTTTTTATATGGGTCAACAACAGTTAGTTAGCAAGGCTACATTAGCAGCTAGTTAGCGGTAGCCTCAATCAACTCAAGTCACAGAACGGATTGAAGATGTCTGCGCAAGCCCCAAACGTTTGCTTGATATAAAAGTCCAGCAAGAAAAATAAACTACATAGAATGCACAAAATTAAATAATCGACAAAATTTAAGACATGCGATTAACGATTTTAAAGGCCAACTTACATGTCTTCATGGATTTAAGACATTTTAAGGCCGTAATTTTAGAAGCATAAATTTGAGACTTTTTAAGGACATGCTGTAACGTCTCATAGATTTCCAGAATCTGTGCGCCGTACTTCTCTGGAGCGTGAGCCGTGCAGGACAGAGGTTTATCTCCCGGGTCGATCCAGGGCTGGGTGGGCTGAACGGTGCACGGGATCAAGAAGACGGTGTACTCCCCAGAGTAGTCCTTCCTGCAGAATATGCAAAGAATCTCAGATGTTCACAAAGGATTCAAGATGAGAAAATCCACAGAGACGAACGTGAAGCTTGTTAAGTCAATCAACAAATGTTAAAAACATCTTGAGAGAAGATGAAAGATATGCTTATCCCACATTCGCACTGCAAAAACACAAAATCTTACCAAGTATTTGGTCTAGTTTCTAGTGCGAGCGCATTTGAAATGAGACAAAACTAACTTACAAGTTGTAGTTATTGATTTATTTTGGGGAATATAAAGAAAAAGAATGAAGATTATACTCCTTAAAAAGGAGTAAAAAAGGAACAAACAAATGGTTAGTAATACATATAGAATCAGGACAAGACATTATCTGAGTCATCCAATTGGGGTTTTATGTAATAAGACTTTTCAGCAAGATATAAGAGCCTGTTTTAAATCAATATCTTCCTATTGGTGGAGAAAGGACTCATTCCACTGGCAAATTATATCACTTAAACATTGGAAAATTTCTTATAAGTGAAATAGTCTGCCGGTGAAGCTAGTATTTTCCATCAATATTAAGGAATTAATTACTTAAAACAAGCTCCTATTTCTTGATGAAAAGTTACTTGCAAGTTAGTTTTGTTTTATTTCAAGTGTCCTATAGTATTTGTAGCAGAAACTGGACCAAAAATACTTGGTAATATTTTGTGTTTTTGCAGTTTTGTGCATTTAAATGAATAATACCCACCATTCCGCATTATTAGATTGTTTCTTCTGCGTGTTTTTCAGATTTAGGTAAAGTTTTCCCACCTGCTGTAGGAGCTGGTGGCCCTCCACAGCTGATACGGCGAGTCGAAGGTCTGCGCGCTCCACAGAAGCTGCATGTCGAACTCAATGCCCCCCAGATGGTCGGGGGCCATCAGGCGAGATTTGTGACCCGGCAGAGTGTGGTGATCCAGAACAAACTGACCTGAAGGAAAGTAAACGGCAGGAAAAAATGCATACAAGACTTTCACTAAAAAAACACCAGCAGCTTCCATTTAATACATGTTTTTCTTTTAATTACACATTGAAAGAATTAGAAATCAAGTAATACAAATACGCTGTATAATTATGAAATTCGATACAATGTGCAACATATCACAAACTACAAAAACGTCTTTTTGAGCCGTAGTCCAAAACCAAACAGAAAGTCGGCCATTTTGTCTCTTTTATCTACATTATAACTGTGTGAACTCTTCCTACAGGTTTTGACATGGAAACTTCAAAGTCACTCAGTACATTCTTGAGACATTGGAGAGCAAAAGTTATCAAAACCTTTCTGCTGCACCAAAGCTTGTGGGCGTGGCCAAGCCTCAAAGTCTCACCATTCACCAAAAAAGGTGAAATAAATTCCCCATATAGTTGCACAGCTGTATGAGACATTCTTTGTGACCCAGAAATGTTTAATGTTGAACATATTCTCATGGTAAATTGGTGACATCACCATTGTCCCGCCCCCTTACAGCAGTAAGCCAATTATTTTGCTGCTGGTTGTCTTTCTTTTACACTCTGAAGAAGAATATTCTAGCTGGAAGGTCAAATTTCAGCACATCCTTAAAGATTTCCAGCTTTACTAATATGAACTAAAGGTGATTTGGAAAATGTGGCAAAAGCGCCACCTAGTGGGAGAATGCAGGAAAGGTGTGAGAGCGTCGGTGCCACTCAGGCCACCCAATGCTGCATGCAAGTTTAATTCATTTCTATGCTCAAAGCATAGAATTAGGCTAAATAGATCTGCCCTTACTGATCAGGCACATTGCTACTGATACCAAAGATAGAATTGTTTTCAATAACTGAAAATAATGCAGATATTAATATCGGATGGGTGCATCTCTAAACTTGACAATCCCAAAAGACATAAAACATGTTCTTACTATTTCATCACATGTTTATGATTCTTTTAATTCGGGAGATTTTGTAAAAAACGTAAAACGGTCATCTGAGCTGCTTTTCTCTGTTGCTGTGAACCAACCTCTGAATTTGGCGTGAGTTTTGAACTCAATCACAAGCCGGCCGTCCTCTCTGATAAAGATCCTGATGATCTGCAGTCTGGCTGAAAGGACGCTGTCGGTCTGGATCCCTGCAGACAGGAAAACAACAGAAGATAAGAACCAAGGTGGAGCCCTTATCACAGTAACCTCTCTCTCAGTTATCTGATGTTAAACGGTTTTAATTTCCGTTCCGGAGGCTGAGGCGTAAAGAGAATTGATCAGGAGTGATTTTTTTTTTTCTGCGTTTAGTCCTGACCTGTCCTCCAGAGCACCGTGTCGTAGAAGAAGGAGAACTCCATCTCGGTGTGATGCTCCAGAGAGGCCCAGCCTCTAGGCGCCGTCACGTAGATGTAGGAGACGTAGAGAGGAACCTGCACAGTCAGGAAGGACTGAGCCGAGTCCCGAATCTGAAAAAAAAAAAACAAACAGCAAAAGTTTGTCTTCTAATTCTGTTTTTCCACTTCCAGGCTATGAGCTCATGTCCAGGGTTTCTATATTGTCTGATAAATTTTGGAATTTGATTTAAAGGTGACCTATTATGTTTCCTTGAGCAGGTGAGGATAGCTCTATAGATGGGCTACAAAACATTTACACATTTTTTTTTAACAAAATCATTCCGATATAATGGGACTTGAGTCTGTTTTAGGGCATCTTGTCACTTTAAATCTAAAAGAATCTGCTGCTGGCCACGCTTACATTGGCACGAGAAAATGGCTGCAAAAAGATGCACAATTATATGAAAGTACATCTTTGAAAAGCATTAGTGGAGCCTCCTGCACAACAAAACACTTGTGCTTCCAGCAGCCATTGTGAAGCACATACAGCGGTAAAACCAGCTGTGCTTGGCTTGGCTGGGGTTGCTAGGTAACAGCGCAGTGCACGTCAAATGTAATTTAGCAACCGGGAGGTTTCTGAAATGGCTCACTTTCCAGGCAACAAAAACATTAACTTATTGACAAAAACAGTTCGGTGAGTTTTTTTAAGTGTTTTGGTTGTTTTTGAAAATAGCAGAGACACAAATAGAGGTACAGAAATGTGCAAATTGTGAATTTTGCATAATTTGTCCCCTTTTGAACACTTTCCCACTCTGAATAAGAGTGGAAGAAGAAAAGAGTCCATCATCCTTCCATTTGTCCATCAATTGAACTGAGCAAACTGACTGAGTTGTGCTGTTTTTAGATGTTTGGCGAAGTTGTGAAGCTATTGGAGTATTTTAGTGAGCTGTACTGGTACTGAGTTATCCAATAAATTTGTAATTCAGTACATTTAAGTCTGGATTTAAAAAAAAGAAACAAAGATTTCAAGCCAAATCAGCAATGTTTTTCTTTATGGGGTCGGTAGTAAACCTCAGATATCTGTACCGGTGGCGTAAAAAGAGGATCGGCGCATCCCTAACCTTAGATCTAGAACAAAGTGATGCTTGACCCACCTGGAAATCAGCGGTGACGGAGCCGCCGCAGACGTCGATGAGCTCGGTCATGTCGTAATAGGCGTCAAAGGTCCAGATGCAGCTCTTCAGGTTCAGGTGCTTGTAGAGCTGGATGCTCTTGGCCTCTCGGACGTTGGGGTTAAACTGGTAGGGGCGGTCATAGCCTGGACCAAGAGAGATGCTGTCGTAGGAAACCTCATCCAGGAAGCCAGACTCTGTGGAGGAACAGTGATTCTGCTTTAGACCACAGAATTAGGAGGAAGGATTGTAAATTTTAACAAATTAAACTCTGTTCATTTTTTTCCCCACAGTAAAATTCAAGTAAATATTCTTCAAGGTAAGTGAGTTAAAAACAATACAAGATCTTACCAAGTATTTCTGGAGTTTGCAGTGCATATATCTTAGTATTAAGACAAAACTAACTTACAAGTAATTTTTAAGCAAGATAAAGGAGTTTTAGGTCAATAATTTCTTGAAATTGGGAAAGAAGCACTGGTTCTATTGGCAGACAAGTTTTCCCTTGTTTTAAGTGAAATAATCTGCAAATGTAACCTGTATTATTTCATCAATATTAAGGGATTATTTACTGAAAACAAGCTCATAGTTTTTGCAAAAATGTTACTTGTAATTCAGTTTAGTCTTATTTCAAGTGTATTAAAGTATTTTTACTGGACACTAAACCACAAATACTTGGTAAGATTTTGTCTTTTTGCAGTTAATAAAGTAAAGATAGTTTCAAATCCTTATTTAATACCATTTGGATAATAATCAACCACATTTGTTTTTTTGTTTTTTTTAAATAAACGTAATTTGTATTTTTATTTTTTTTTTCAATTCTTGGATTATAATATCTACATTTCTTATAATAAACCACGTAAATAAATATTTCACATTTGACAGCCTGTGACTTTTTCTTTTGTCTCTATATGTTTTTTGTTTGTGAAAATAAAAATGGAATATATAAATTTATATAAAAAAAAAAGAAGATTAAGTAGAACTATAACAGGTGTAGCATTATATGGAAATATAGATCAACAACATAATAGATTGAGTCAATAAATCTTGGTTGTGATGTATAAACTAAAGTCAGGTGGCATTCTTGCTTAATGTTTGGAAATCAAGGACTTTCCCAACCTTGAAAACACCTAATTAAAATGTAATAATTTTCTGACTGACCAGAAATGCCCTGCAGCTCTTTGATGGCGACCAGGTTGGAGCAGACGTGCTGCTGCCTGTAGATCGACTCCGACAGCAGGAAATGCAGGTTGTGCAGCGGCATGGTGGACACCAGCGGCAGCATGCCGTCCTGATGTGGGATCTGCACCGAGATGTGGATGCTGAACATGGAGGAAAATAAACGGAAAACAAAGCACAACGGTTATTATTTTTTTTTTTTAGAAAATCAATAATTTATTTGTGTAGTTAATTTCAGCAACAATGCAGTTCAAAGTGCTTTACAACAATTGAAACGTTATATTTTGTCCACATTACACATCAAACATGGAGAAGCTGAATGCTGCTTCACCAGAACCAGCAGACCTGAGAGGTCTGGAAGGCTGATACAACAACAGCAGATCTCTAAGCCGTCCAGTGATTTATGAACTAACAACAGTATTTTAAAGTCTATTCTCTGAGCTACAGGGAGCCAGTGTAGGGACTTTAAAACTGGGTGATGTGCTCTGTCTTCCTGGTTTTAGTCAGAACACCAGTAGCAGCGCTCTGGATCAGCTGCAGCTTTCAGACCTGTGGAGACACTGTTACAGTAATCAGTGCGGCTACAGATAAACACATGAATGAGTTTCTCTAGATCGTCCTGGTTTATTAATCTTTTAATCCTGGAAATGTTCTTCAAGTGACAGAAGTCTGACTTTGTAATTGTTTTTATGTGGCTCTGAATGTGAACACCCAGATTTTAGGCCTGATCTCTAGTTTCCAGCTGTAGTAACTGAAGCTGTGCGTTGACTCTAGGTCGTCAGTTTGGTTTCTGTTCAGCTGGAGAAAGTTGTGATGGGTTCGTAGTCACCTGCTGACATCGTAACCGTTTATCAGTGAGTACGAACCGGTTGGGGTGCTCTTTGTGCTTCACATCCAGGTATTTAAGTGTGGCGATGAAGGACTGAGCCTGGAAGCCTCTGGCGGTTCCTGTGGTAACGGGGGTGTGGCAGATGGAGCCGTCCGTGCCGATGGTGATGATGTTGCTCCGCTGCGGCGTTCCCAGGTGGCCGACTTTATCCCGGGCCTGAGCCACACAGCGGACGTGGAAGCGACGGCTGAAGTAAATGCTGTCCAGAACCTGAGGGGAACGAAACAAAGGAGGTTTAAGAGAAAAAATGGAGGCCTTCTAGTCTTTCTGACCACTCCAACATGCTCCTTAGTAGCTGTCAAACCAGCGCCTAAATACCTACGAATGGATGGTGATGAATGGACGAGTTTCTCTAGATCTAGATGGGATATTAGTGTTTTTGCATTATTAGTTCTTTAATCCTGAAAATGTTCTTCAGGTGATAGAAGCCTGACTTTGTTATTGTCTTTGAGTGTCTGTTGCCGTTATCTGTTCCACAAAAACTGAACACTAAATGCGCACCAAAGACATCTGAAGCTCTGTTATGATTGCAGAAGCTTTCGCTACATAACGGGTTGAACTGACCTGGATTGTAACCTTATTTTTGACTAAGCGCAGAAAACCATCTGGCCTCACCATGTGGTTGACGCTGGTGTACGGCGTTGTGTCTGTCACCGTCTCAAACGGGGAGCGCGCTCCGCTGGAGTCAGTGGGAGCTGCCACCTCCCAGGAGAAGTGAACCTGTGTCTGGTTGATTCCCGCCTCCTCACAGTGCTCCTTCATCACGGAGTACTTCGGGTAGCGGGGGTCACAGGGGGTCACGCAGACCAGAGGGTAGCCAGGAGAGGGAGTTTTCTTGCTGCCTTCTTTGGTCACCTCCTGGACGTGATTGTAGTCGGCCAGCGAAACCACCTGAGGAGGCGGGAAGACTCGTGTTAATGCTGAGACTTTGGAAGATGTGTTAAAGGGGTGACCTATTATGCTAAAAATTCCCATTTTTTTATGTTTTTGTACCTCCATTGGGTCTCTACAGATTCTAAAAACAACACAAGCACTTCAAAAAAAACAAAAAAAAAACACCCCGCCTTTTTCTTGGCAATAAGTGAATGGTTTTTGGTGTCTGTTTCAAAAACCACCAGACTTCCCGTTACCTAGCAACCCCAGAAGCCCAGCCCCTTAACCTAGCAACCCAAGCAAAGATCCAGCACATTTGGTCATTTGTTTTTACTGCTGCATGCGCTGTACAATGGCTGCTGGTTTGCAAAAACACAAAATCTTACCAAGTAAATTTGGTCTAGTTTCTAACGCAAATATCTTAATACACCTGAAATAAGACAAAACTAATTTACAAGTAACTTTGCTGCAAGAATTATGAGTTTGTTTTAAGAAAATAATTTCTTAATATTGGAAAAAAAATATTAGTTCCAATGGTAGATTCTTTAACTTATAGCAAAACATTTTTTCTTGTTATTAGTGAATTAAGCTGCCAGGGAAACAAGCAGCTTTTTCATCTGTATTAGGGAAATATTCACTTAAAACAAGTTTTCGTACGACCATTTGGGTTTCTACTGCTGCCAAAAACATCCCAAGCTCTTAAAAACACAATAGCTGTTTATTTTTTGTTAATAATTTAATGATTTTGGGTTTCTGGAAAATAAAAAATCTCCCAATTGTTAAGTCAGATTTGACATTTGGTCAGATGGTTTTACCGCTGTACAATGGCTGCTGGAAAAGGCAAGTGTTTTGCTGCTGGCTTAACATCCAGAAACCACTTGCTGCATTCTTGTTAACCGTGCAGGAGGCTCTACTACTACTTTTCAAAGATGTGTAGTTGCATAATTGTGCATCTTTTTACAGTCATTTTCACGTGCGAGTGTAAACGTTGAGTTGGGGGGCGTGGCCAGCAGCAGCTTATTTAGATTTAAAGTGGCAAGAGGTCCTAAAACATCTCATTCAGAACTGATCAAACTAAAAACCTCATTATCTAAGAAATATTTTGAGGAAAAAAATGTAGTAGACATGTTCTTTATCCCCCATAAACCTATCCTGACCTGTTCAAGGAAGCATCATCGGTCACCTTTAAAGAAGAGATGCTTCTCAGAGGTTTTTCTTACTATAGGTGGGGCGGGGAGGATGAGGCTCCCTGCAGCCTCCTGGTCCAGAATCGTCACCGTCGCCGTGGTGATTTCGCCAAGCACAGCCTCCACCGGATCATCAGGACCAAGCACCAGGGAGAAGGATTCATGCCACTCTCGGTCTTCATTAGACAGAATCTCCACCTTGAACATGATGTGGTCCATTCCTTTAAAGCAACAAATAGTCAGAGATATTTAATCACACACTGATTAAATGTGCGTGGTTCTCTCCACTCACCAGGCGTGAACTTCAGGATCCGACTGTTGGGATTGTAGTCCACTCCAGACTGGGCCGATCCGTCCCTGGTGCTGCAGCGGATCTTGGACGTTCGGTCCAGGTCTCCGTGGCGGATCACCTTGATGTTGAGCGCCTCGACGCCGTCTGGACCCGGAGGCTCTCTGACCTGGTAGGACGCCTGTTCGAACTCGATGGTGGGAGCTGGAGGAGCAGAAGAAGTTGTGACGCGCAATATGGCAGCATTAACATCGGTACCGCGATTAATCTGATTAATCACAATTAATAACTATGCTTAACTTTGTGAGCTTAAAATGTACATTTGCATATTTTCAAAAAAAAAAATGTTTTATTGTCTCAAACCAAAAATGTCTGAAGGTTTAGTTTTCCAGGTTTTAAAACTTAAAAGTTTGTGGCTGATCTGTTGATTATTTTTCCAATTAACCAATTAATAATTGGATAGCATAAGATGATTAATAGGAGATATGTTTTTTTTTTTACAGGATTTGAAACAGGTGAAGCTAAAAGTGGAGGAGTTATGGGTAAAGATGTTTTTAATCCTAATTCTGAAACGTATGTATTTTTGAACAGTTTTGGCTTAGTTACAGCTTTAAATGTATTGTTCTTTCAGCAATCAGCCTATTTTTTGAGTCTGTATAATCTAGTTAATGATTATTTGATTACTAATTTAGTGGGCGATTAGTTCACTAATTGATTAATCACAATTAATTTGATTAATCACTTCAGCCATTCATTGAGTGTATTCGGGGTGCGTTTACCATCCTCATCATTAGTGATGGTGATCGTCACGATGTCATTGGCTCCAACCATTGCACCGCTCCAGTGGTCACCCTGCGGCGTTCCAAGATGGAGCTGGAATTCCTCCTCAGGCTCGAAAACGGAGTCGTCGTTGATGTGAACCGTGCAGTTCTTCACCTGATGGACCAACGAAGATTTAATCCCACAAACACAACAAACGGGATTTGACACAACGTGTGGGTCAACGCGTCACCTTCTCCCCTTTGAGGAAAGTGATTCGGGATTCATCAGCGTTCCTCCTCTCCACAAAGTCATCCATCACCATGGCAGACATGGTCCGAGTGAAACAGCGCACCGACGACTTGAAGGACAGGTCTCCGGTCCGGATGACCGGGACGTGGAGGACGGTGTCTTTCTCCTTCACGGTGTACGAGGTTTTATCAAACTGCATGGTTGGAACTGAGAGAAGCAGCTGGTTTTAGTGATGAATCAAACCAAAGCAACACGGTGCGGATGGTTCGGTACGTACTGTCCTGGAAGGTGTCGGTGATGACGATGTTGGCTTCGTAGGGTTCCTGAAGGACCGCCCCCTGCGGAGAACTGAGGAAGATAATGAAGGACTCTGGACCTTCAATGGATGGGTTCTGAATGTCGTCCATGATGGTCAAACTGCAGGTCTAGAAAACAAAAAGCAGAGGAAGGTTTGGAAATGATCAGAGTTGGGTGGTAACTAGTTACATTTACTCAATTACATTTACTTGAGTTACTTTAAAAAAAATATATACTATTTTCACTACAGTGTATTTTTTACTTTTACTTGAGTAATGTTATTATGAAGTATTTCTACTCTCACTAGAGTAAAATTTCTGGATTTTCTACCCACTGAATGAAGGACAAACATGTTTTAACCAAAAATTCACCAGATACAAACACACCTGCAGTTTTTTTTAAGTTTAATAAGTTTTTTTGACAGAAACTGATTAGAAAAATTTGTCTTTTGTCTGATTTAGTTATTTTTTGTTACTTGTATGAATTATTGTCATTTTGGTCTTTAAAATATCAACTTATCAAACTATAAAAATGACATCTTCATGGACCAACATATAAAGTTTAGTGGAAATTTAGGTATCTTATGGACTAAAATGACAATAATAACAGTTAATAACAGCAGCAAAATCAGACAAAAGAACATTTTTCTAAATCAATTTCTTTCAATAAAACTAGCTACTACCCAACTGTGACCACCACCAGGAAGTGAAGTGTGTATTGGTACCTCCTCAGTTTTTCCAGGTTTGAACTCCACCTTCTTGGAGCTGGGGATGTAGTCGACTCCTGGAATGGCTGACGGCGGGTCCAGAGGTCTGGTGGCGCACCACACAGACGTCACAGAGGACAGGTCGCTTCCCTGGCGCAACACCGGTATCTCTATGGTTCCTGGAGAGAAGAGACCCCAGCAAACTCGGGTCAAAAACACAACCAGATCCACCCGACAGAGAAACCAAACACATTCCTCTGGATGTCAAAATGAGATTCACACCAGCATCTTCACTGAACGTAAAGGTCGCATTTCCAAGCGTCACAGTCGACGCGTCGTTGGGCCCGTCAATGACGACCTTGGCTGACGACACGTCGCCCATGCGGGCGTTGTCGGAGGCGTCCGACAGCACCAGCTCGAACTCCTCGGACAGTTCGTACTCGCTGTCGTCGATGAGCTTCACGTCGCAGGTGGACATGCTAACGCCGGGCCCAAAGATGACGCGGTTGTCGCCGCTCATGCCGCGGCTCTTGTAGTCGGAGCCGGACTCCAGGGCGTGGAGGCTGCTGCCCTTCGCCGACTTGGAGACGGTGTAGCAGAGAGCCGACACGGTGCTGGAGGCGTCGCCTGCGTGAAAAGGTCCAAGGCAGATCAAAAATGGAGGACGTGAGGCCACGGAAGCAACAATCTGACAATATCTCTCACTTTACCAGAAAAAAACAGAAGCAGATTCATAATTTGTATTTTATAGTACAATGGCTTTTTATTTGGTACTGTATTTAATTTATAGAGAGAAGCAACACGGAGAATATACACACATTCAAATATTTAAACATTTGGTTTGTAAACAAATATTTAGGTCAAAATTAAACTTTTAGTTGGGAACTAAATATTTACTTTGCAAACTAAATGTTTAGTTCCCAACAAAATGTTTAATTTTGAGCTAAATATTTGGCTCCAAATTAAATATCAATTTAACTAAACATTTAGTTCCAAGTCAAATATTTATATTACAAAATAAGTATTTTAACTTTGAAGTTAAACATTCAATTTTCAAACTAAATATTCTCTCAACTAAATATCTAGCTCCAATTTACATATTTAGTTTGACTAAATGTTTAGTTCCAAGTAAAATATTTATTTTCCAAAATAAATATTTATTTTTGATGCTAAACAAATTTCAAACTAGATATTTATTTTCAAAACAAATTATTTAACCCCAAATTAAATATTTAACCTGACAAAATATTTATTTCCAAGAAAAATATTTATTTTCCTAACTATGTGTGTAATTTCCAAGTTAAACATTTACTTTTCAAACTAAATATTTAGCTCGATATCTAAACATTTAGCAAGCAGGCTACATATTTAGCTTGGCATTCTGTTCCACCTGCTCCCCCATTTTCCACTAATATTAAAATATCATCTGCAAACGTCATGATCCAAAGTGACGTAAACGTACAGAAGCAAAACTCAGAATCCAAAGTTTAAACCATCAGAAGGAAAATCGCTCCAGAAGTAACGAGCCGACAGATCTAGCTACCCGTCTAACTCTGTAAGGGTTAGAGATCGCTCTGTTTACATCCATCACCAAATCATGAAATCAACATTATTCTTTCTTTCTCTACCTTTCCTCTCGACGGGGGCGCTGAAGAAGCCGCTGCTTTCGTTGACGTGGTAAGTCTTCTTGTCAAACTGCAGAGTTGGCTCGTCCTCCGTGTCGTTGATGTTGACGACGGCGCGCGTGTTTGCCCCGAGCAGCGCGTACACCGGCATGCTGAGCTCCACGTGGAAGCTCTCCATCCCCTCAAACACCTTGTCGTCGTTGATCACTATGGTGCAAACCTTGGTGTCTTCGCGTTCGTCAAACTGGACCTGGAGAACCCAGAAGAGGAGCGTTTTTAGAAAAGATGTAGAACAGGGGTGTCTAAAGCGTGGCCCTGCGGGCCATTTGTGGCTCTTTAAGTGATTTTTTGCGGCCCTCAACTGCAATTCGAGAATGATACAAACTTTTTATTTTTATTTGGGAGAAATTACCAATATTTTACTGAAAAACCAACTTTGCTGTACATAAGTCAGCTTTTATTTAATTTATTAAACTTGGCTAAATATAACAAGTGTTTTGAAAGAGAGAAACTCAAATATTTTTCTTATAACGTAATACATTTGCTCAATCAAGCCCAAAAGAATTAGAAAACTAAACGATATATTTTTAATACAGAAAATGTGTAAAATCATTTTAAAGTTTTGGATCTAGAATGAAAAAAAAAAAATAACGCAACTCTAATTGTTTGATTATATTTTAATATTTCTATTATTTATTCATTATTTTTAATTTTTTAGGACCTGTGAATAGTATTGACGTATCAATTTTGACCCACATGACAAAAGTTTGACGCCCCTGATGTAGATATAAATCTGTGCATTTGGTTCCTTCGGCAGCGTACCTGTCCGGCGTATTCCACGTAGTCCTGCTGTTCGGGTCGGGTTCCGGTGCTGCTGGTGGAAACGGCGCTGCCCTGTTCGGTGCGACAGAGGACGATGGCGTACTGGTTGAGGTTTCCGCTTCGCTTCACCGTCACGGCTACGGTTCCGGCTTTCTCGCTCACGTTGTAGCTGAGGGCAAATCAGAGGGACGGAGACGTTATTTTACATTTTCACTGCAAAAAACACAAAATCTTACCAAGTAGATCTGGTATAGTTTCTAGAGCAGATATCTTAGTGCACTTGAAATGAGAGGAAAACAGCTTCCAAGTGACATTTTAGCAAGATATAGGAGCTTGTTTTGAGCAAATAATTCCTTAATATTGACGAAAAAGAACTAGTTTCACTGGCAGATTGTTTCACTTATAACGAACTGATTCCCAGCTTCTGGATGGTTTCCATGGTTTCAGTCTTGCAGATTAGTTTCTGCAGCCAGAATTATTGTTGTTTTTATAAAACTGTGAACTAGAATGTAATTATTGCACTTGAATGACTCCAATCTTCTCACAAAAGATTTAAATTTAGGATTAGGAAACAAAGCATCAGATATGGCAGATTCTTCTTTAAACTACTGACAACAAGGCCTCAGTTGTGAAATTACAATTCTGGACAAAAATATTAGAAGTAAAAAACTCAACACTAATAAATAATGTTTTTTGCCGGTGTATCTAGTACTTTTTAATCGATTTTACAGAATTATTCGCTTAAAACAAGATCCTACATCATCCTGAAAAGTCACTTGCAAGTTACTTCTTTTTTAGTTCAAGTGCACTAAGATATTGGCACTGAAAATGTTTGGTAATATTTTGTGTTTTTGCAGCGTTTTTGCCTTTGTTCAGTGATGCAGTACCTCTTGTGCTCGAAGCTGATCAGAGACCACTGGATGTGGAAGACGTTGTCGCTGACCACGTTGGGTTTGCTGTCTTTCACCAGAAACTTGAAGGTGTCCATGGTTTCCTGGATGTTCTCCTGATGCAGCACGTAGCGGATCAGACCCAGATTGATTTCAGCTGGAACGCAGAAAGACGAGAAAATTAACAGCTGACCAAGATTTTGGATTATTTTTAGGTTAAAAAGGAGATGGGGGAGCTCTAGAGACCCAATCCTGCACCGATAAAAAAGACACCAGAAGATTTTCACTTTTGTTTGTGTTTTCTGCTTGAACTCTTGAATGATTTCAGTGTGGATAACTTTAGGATCAAATCGAAACAAATGTAAGCGTTTGACTCTTATAACAAGAAAACAAATAATTTCATGATTGTGGGTTGAGTTTTGAAATGATAATAATAAATGAATGCAAGTCCTTAAAGTTTGAGAAGTGACTAATTTCTGAGGCTGTTTCTTTTAATTTCATGTTTTTGCTGGACAGAAAAAGAATTAAAAATACTGTGACTGCTTAACTTCCTAATACTTGACTCAAATATCATCTGAATAATCTGCAAATAGCAGCTAATTTGGCTCCATATTTTTCTTGGCAGGTATTTCTGGCGTCAGTATGAAGACGGGAATTAACTTTGCATTTCCTCCAAAATAATTACTTTATAATTTGCCTCCCCTGGCTTTTTTCCATTACTTCCGAGTCCAAATGAGTAAGAATATCAACGCTGGCTGATATTTTCTGCTCACCGATTCCTCCCAAAGGAGGCTGGAGAAAATATAAAACCTTAACTAAAGGCAAATGAAGATGCATAAACGCTAAAATGACCTTCAGGACACAGAGGGCAACATGCAGCTGGAAAAAAGCAACACAAACACACACACACACACCAGTATGTAAATATTTTACACCAGAAATCCTTTTCACCTTATTCACTAACATTTATTCTTGCCCAGAGGGGATTATTTACTCATCGGATGTTTCTTATCATCAGGAGAAGTGCTTTTCTATACTTGGAGCTGAACACTGAACACATTAAAATGAGTGTTTGGAGTTTCTCTCCGGCCTGAAGGATCAACATCTCTTAATAAAAAGAGGCTGACACTGATTCCAGGCTGCAGCCTGAAGCTGAACATGACATAAAGAGGCTCCGAATAAGAACCCTGCTGATTGAAAGTCAAAATGAACTGGATAAACATGAGCACCTGGAGGAAAGACGCGGCTGAAGAGCATCTAAAGTCCTGAGCAGAGGGTAAATCCTCTGATCTGAACGTCCTGCACGAAGAACCACACGGTATATAAACAATAAAGTGTCAGGACATCAGCTTACAACTCAAACTAAGGATGATTTCACTCTGTGACAAGCCTGGACAGAAGGGGGCAGCAATAAAACATGAAACTGTAGTAAATAAATGAAGCTTTTATTCTCTGCGCACTGCAAAAACACAAAATATTACCATGTATGTTTGGTCTATTTTCTAGTTCAAATATCTCAGTACGTTTGAAATAAGACAAATCAAACTTATAAGTAATTTTTAAGCAAGGAACAGGATGTTTCTTAAAGTAAATAATTCCTTAATATTTGTTCCATTGACATATTATTTCACTAATATAAAAAAATGTCTTGTTATAAGTTAAATAATCTGCCAGTTAAAATCAATATTAAGAAATTATTTACTTAAATAAACTCTTACATTTGGCTGAAAAGCTACTTTTAAGTTAGTTTTGTATGAATTCAAGATTGTTTGTTTTTCAGTGTGTTTGAAGGTTTTTCATTTTCATTTATTTATTTAGTCTTTGTTTAACCAGGTAAGTTGGTTGAGAACAAATTCTCAAATTTTCAGCAACGACTTTTTAAAAAATATTAAAACATCATACAGCAGAAAACAGAAGAATGTCGAAGAACAGAGACAAAGATAAAAAGGCAGCCCTGTTCAGAGGCTAAATGTACCATAACACACATAACAGTCAACAGTTTTTAAGAGCAGGTACACATTGCTTTTAAAAACTTTTCTTTTTAATTGATTTTGTCTGAGTTGATCTAGTTTGTAGTGCAAATATCTTAGTTCACTTGAAATAAAACAAAAATAACTTAAAAGTAATTTTCAGCTAAATAAATAAGCTCGTTTTAAGTAAATAATTCTTATATATAGATTTTAAAAAAAAGTACTAGTTGCACTTAAATGAGTGAGTAAAGGTATGGAGAGGTTTTGACAATCATAATTTTATAGATAGATTTTTGCAAAATTTAAATAATCTGCATTAAATGGGTCAGAGTCTCTAAATCGCTAGATTTATGTTAAATGGCTACATTACGTGTCTGTTATAAATGCATTATAAATATATTCTATGCTGTGACTAAAATGTAAAAAACACAATTTTTGTTTTATTTTTGATTGTAAGAAAAGAACAGATTTGAGTCTAACTGAAAGTAAAATGCGACACACATAAATGAATCAAAGTGGAGACACAGAGCATGTAATTCCTGGCAGATAGGAATGAAAACCAAACTCCTCTTTACCTTGTGTGAACGTGGTGACGGGGTTGCCAGGTTTGAGCTTGCTCTCCAGGAATCCGTGTTTGGGCTCTGCTGTGATTTCATACACCAGCTGTCCGTCATCAGTGTCCGGGTCCATCGTCAGCAGCTCTTTCTTTGTGATTAAATTGGTGGCCTGGTGAACAAATAAACGGGAATGGATCAGTGAAGGACATTTGTGAAGTTGTAAAGAAAAAAATGGAATGACACAGAGAATAAGTACTGAATAGGTTGAAGAAAAGGATGAGCAAAAAGCCATGGAAAGCCGAGAAACCAGCCCAAACAGCATTTAGTACGGACAGTCACAGCGCAAGACTCCACTGACGAATGAAAAGCATGTTAAAATTTGATTTTCATTCAAGTCTGCAGTCTTGCTGCAGAAGATTTTGACAAAACTGTTAAATCCTGAAGGTGAACAACATAGGGAATAAATGTTGAACACATTGAAGAAAATAATGAACTACAAGAAACCAGCTAAAATCTGAAAACATTTAGAAAGAGAATCTCCTCCTGCTGCAACATCACCTGGCTTAAATACCCGGTGATGGCCTGTAAAAAGGTTTATCATCACTAAGGATGCCAGTAAAAGCAACGAGATTTAAAAAATTTGTAAATAGGTACAATGATATTGTGTACATCCTTGAAAAGCATTAGTGGAGCCTCCTGCACAACCTAAAAAGGATCCAGCAAGAGGTTTCCGGATGATAAGTCAAAAACAAAACTCTTCTTCTTTCTAGCAGCCATTGTACAGCACATACAGCAGTAAAACCAACAATCAGAAGGTATTAAAAAGGCTCCTTTTCCAGACACCAAATAACATTAACCTAGTGCCACAAAATGTCGCAGGTTGTTCTTAGAAGACCCACATGGAAATACAAAAACAAGCAAAATGTGAATTTTGCATAATAGGTCCCCTTTAATTACATTACATTTTTTCCCCACAACTTCAATTGATGGCCAGTTTGCTTTGATTTCTTCGGTTTCTGTCAAAGTCTGTTGTCAGTGGCTCTATCAGAAATAGTTAAACTGAGAAAAACATTGAAGTTTAACACTTTTCGCAAACTGCATAAATAAATCATGATGAAAAATTTTGCAGAAATGTCTGAAGATGTCTTAAAGCTATGAAAAAAAAAATGCAAGCAGTGCTATTTCCCATATTAATGTAGGTTGGATATGTTTTTTTTTTAAATGCTGGGGGCAAGGTTTGTACTTGACCTTTAATAAACAGTTGAATGAATGTTTGACATATGTATAAAAATATAACACAGCAGAAAAGAGCAAAAAGTGATTTTAAAAACCTCTTTCTAGATCAGCGTTGTTATTCATGACCTCGGCTACATGCTGCTATTTACTCGCTAAATATGAGCTTCACACTTCAGCAGCAACATCCTTGTGTGTTTGCATGAGCTGCAGCTGAAAAAACACCTCATAATGGCACAAATATGTGCTAACAGGATTTGCTTCCTGCTCAAAAACCAATGAGATGAAGCAGAGGGTTAGCATTTTCATAATTTGCCTAAGTGATAAAACAGAGGACTTAATTAGCAGCAATGCAAACAGCGCAGGCGAGGAATAATTTCACAAAATGACATTTCAACAGCGTTCAAACAAACAAAAATAATGCTGCATAATTGGCTTTAGTTTGTGATGAGTTTTTAAAAAACACCTGGAGGTGGGGGAATTAAGTTTTATTTTGCTCCATAGTTATGAGTCGGTAAGAGAAAAAAAAACAAACTGTATTTAATTGGTGAGAAATTATTCACAGAGCTGCGGTGTTGCTCTGTCAATGATTGTTAGAAACTTTCCTTCCTCATTAAAACATCTCAGTTTTTAAACATTACAAGGGTGAAACTCACTCTTTGCATCTGAAGCCGTTTTAAAACTTTGTTTTTGTTTTGTTGTACCTTGTTGTTCATGTATTCCAGCCACTGCAATCCCAAGTTGGTGACGATCCGCGGCGTTCCATCGTCAACTGGAAGAATATCGATTTTAAACTTCTGAGGAGCAGCTGTCACGATCTGGAAAACATAAAAAGCGAGAAACACTTTGAAATACTTTAAAGTATTTAAAACATAAAAAGATATCAAGGTGTGCAAAATAAGCAGAATAGAAATGACCTTAACTGTCCCTCAGTGGGGAAATTACACAGTGATATATACATAAGTATTTTTATTCCTTTTTCTCATTAAAAGTGTTTAAGAAGCTGTGATTGTGCAGCTAAGCTGCTGAGGAGCCTTTATGCAAATACGTTTCATGTTTGTGTCGTAAAATTCAAGAGTAGGAGAAGAAATCCTAACCAGGTGCCTCATTACAGTTAAAAGAGACGACCCCCTGTTGCTATAAATAAACGAGTCCAACAGACTTTGGGATTTATAAAGTCCAAGTTTCCTTTAAGTGTACTAAAGGTGCAGAAAGCAGAGAATCAAAGAGTTGTAATTATAACTTCATGATTAGTTCCTGAGCTGAGATGAATTTACACGCCAGAATTAAGTAGCTAGATTAAAAAAATGCACTGGACACAAAATTAAATTTAATGATTTCTGGTTATTTTTTTGCATATTTTTTTTACAAAAGTTTCTCCTTCAAATATCTTAGTAAACTTGAATTAAGGAAACTAACTAATAAGTAACTTGTTTGCAAGAATTATGAGCTTGTTTAAAGTCAATAATTTCTTAACATTGATCAACTGGCAGATTATTTCACTTATGAGAAAATGTCTTGTTAGAAGTGGAATTAGAACTTTTTTTTAACCAATATTAAAGACTTAATTACGTAAAACAACCCTTCAACATATTTTTACTCAAGTAAAAGTAGAAAGTAGCTGTCCAAGAAATTACTCAAGCAAGAGTAAAAAATTATTTGGCAAAAAGTCGACTCAAGTAACCGATCAAATTATCAATCATTTAGTAAATATTACATAATCAGAAGGACCAAAATATAAAGGAAAGTGGAAATTTTAGTGTAAAACTCATGAAACTTTAACAAAAATTGCAGGTGTGTGTCAGGTGAATTTCTGGTTAAAACACGTTTGTTTTTCATCCAGTAATTTTACTCAAGTAAGAGTAGAAATACTTCAAAATAAAATTACTAAAGTAAAAGTAAAAAGTGCAGCGTAGTAAAAATACTGAAAAAACTACATTTTTCAAAAAAGTTACTCAAGTAAATGTAACTGAGTAAATGTAACTAGTTACTACCCAACTCTGAGTAAAAGTAGAACTACTTCAACACATCTTTATTCAAGTAAAAGTAAAAAGTAGCCATCCAAGAAATTACTCAGGAGTAAAGATGTTTTTGTTAAAAAGGCGACAGAGTAACTGATCAAATTATCAATCATTTAATATTTAAAATTTACATCATCAAACTGACCAAAATATGAAGTTAAGGAAAAATTTTATGACAATAATTCACGTAAAAAAAAAAAAAAAAAAAAAAGAGTTTATTTTAATAAAAATTACTGTTTCTGGTGAATTTTTGTTTGTTTGTCTTTCATTCAGTGGGTAAAAAAAATTTACTCAAGTAAGAGTAGAAATACTTCAAAATAAAATTACTCAAGTAAAAGTAGAAAGTACAGCTTAGTAAAAATACTCCTAAAAGTAAATTTTTCCAAACAAGTTACCCAAGTAAACGTAACTAGTTGCTGCCCAACTCTGCTGATGTGTAGCAGTCGGCAGATCTGGGTAATCCTCACATAAATCACTTGTTATTCAGTTGTATCTCAGAAGAACAAGAGACTTTACAGCCTGTCATCACGCCAACATTGACACACGCCACTAAAGGACCCATTCATCCACGTCATACATTATTCATATCATACTTAATAACAAGGCAGCGCCGGCGGGAGAGAATCCACCTCGAACATCAGCAGCAGTATCGCCAGAAAGCAAACGGAGGAGACGTGTGGCTGTGGAGGTGAGGGTCTCCCAGGTGATGGAGAGGTAATAAACAAAAGCCCGAGAGGTGTTTGTTTGTGTGTGATTGGATGAGGGAAGGTATCAGTACTCGGTGGCTGTCCTTCAGTTTAATCACACACAGTCAATTAGTGATGACAGATGGAGCCGGGATGAGGAGAGGGAGGCCTTAACTGACAAGCAGAGGATTCGACCCCTGGCTCATAACTGCAACCGTAAAGCCGACGTCAACATCGCAGCGACGGACGGCGGCGTTTCCGTCAGAGGTGAGGAATGAAGCTACGGATGAGCGGTGGGAAGAAGGGAAGACAAGCGTGTCCAAAGTGCTAGTAGTGATGCCATGTCTGCTTATTGTAGACCCCTGGCATGTTGTCGTTTACACCTGGAAACTTTGAGCATGCGCACAACGCTGGAGGGAGAAAAGACGATTCTTTTACATGCCACCCGTAGCTGCCGCGGTAAAACAATCCCACTAACAAAATGAAATGATGAGACGTAGGTACTAATAATTTAGTACGGTGGGGGAAAAATAACACAGAAAAACCAATAAAGAACAACTCAAAACCACTTTTTTTCTTCCTCTCGTTGCCATAACAACTGACAACAATGCCACTCTCTGTTTCAGGACTCAACACAAAAAAAAACACTTAAACACAAAGAACAGAACGTTCAGTCAGTTGCAGTTTTATGTTTTTAGGCTTGATGTTTATTTTGGGATTATTAATAATTGATCGCTGTGGTAGATTAACGGCAATCCCATATGGTGCTTTAAGCATAAGCTAATTTTCTGTCTCTAGATGAGCTTTTCTAAACAATATATGTAAAAACTATAAAGAAGTCAAATGGTAATACTAATTTAAAATAATAAAACATTCTTCTGCTTCTGACTGCGGCCGCATTTGATTAGTATTATGAACAACCATGTAAAAAAAATTGGATTTGAGAATCAAAACCTGCTGTGAACTTAACCTAAGTTCGGAAGATAACTAAATAAATTTTAAAACTTTAATTTTAAAATTAATTTCTACTTTTCATTATGTGTAGATACAATAGTTCTGATGGAGGTAATACCTTCTTTTCAAGTCATGAATGTACGATATGCGGAGAGGAGTTTGAAATTCAGTCAAAACTGTTAAAAATAACTCAGCTTGATTAAAACACTTCCTGCTTCCTGCTGAGACAATCAGCCACACGGGGGAAACTGGCACCAATACGACGAGACGATTAACAACCTGTTTATGTTGCACTTATTCATGACAAATCTGCATTCGGCTCCGTTTCCCTGAGGCGTCTCGGCGCTCTGCGTTTATCACACATAAATCAACTCTCATCTCGCTTCATGTTTTTAATCTGCTGGTGAATCACACAATGGAAGCTCCCCATTATGACCTAAATTGTCTCTTTTTTAACATTCAGTTGTGAATCCTTATATAGGATTTACAGACTGAAAAATGGAAAAAAAACATGAAAAGCAACCACTTGAAGTAATTTGAGAAAAATACACTCAAAAGAATCAGACATTTTAATTGAATTTGTAACATTTTTTGTTAAATGTATATGACTTTTTTCTTTTTTTACTTTAAATTTGACAGCAAACATTTACCTTCAAATGTGGCCATTTTATGATGACCAAAGCCAAAATAATCAGCAATGAATTGAGCCAACTGGCTTCCAGCCAATCAAATCACTTTCCTTTAATCATGTGATTCAAGTGGTGTTGAGTCATACAATTTTATTTCTGCAGGTGAAATTTTTCTGATGAATTAAATGAATTTAGATAATACCACAGGATAAAAATTGTGTGGATCTAAAAAAGATCTGATTCTGATGGAACTATATTTCTTCAATATTAAATCTAAAAACCCATTAAATTTTTTTTTACTTAATAATTTTCAGTTTATTTTTTAGGTTTTTCTTCCAGTTTCAAAAAAACATTTTGTGGAGAACAAACTTCATGGCACCAATTTTGCTCTATTGTCTTTGCATTCCAAGATTATTCCTTAAACAAAGAGTCACAGTTTAGCAAAGCTGCTCCTCTTGGAAAACCTATAAAAAGTTCACAACTGCACCGGAACCTTCAGAGCCACATAAAGACGGTTACAAAGTCGGCCTTCTTTCACCTGAAGAGCATTTCCAGGATTAAAGGATTAATGAACCAGCAAGATCCAGAGAAACTCATCCATGCGTTTATCTTTAGTCGCATTGATTATTGAAATAGTGTCTTCACAGGTCTGCCTAAAAAAAAAATCAATCAGATCCAGAACGCCGCTGCTGGTGGCTTTCTGACTAAAACCAGGAAGATGGAGCACATCGCCTCAGTGTTAATGTTCTTTCACTGTGAGAATAGAGTTTAAAATACTGCTGTTAGTTTATAGATCACTGAACGGCTCAAAGACCTGCTGTTGTTGAATCAACCTTCCAGACCTCTTATGTCTTCTGGTTCTGCTCTGCATCCACAGAACCAAAACCAAACATGGCGAAGCAGCATTCAGCTTCTATGCACCACAAATCTGGAACAAGATTCCAGAAAACTGAAAAACAGCCGAAACACTGAGTTCCTTTAAATCTAGACTAAAAGCCCTCCTGTTTAGAGTTGCTTTTGAAACATTATAAATGAAACATTAATCAACATTTTGATGTGACAAAATAAAGTCAACTGTTGACTGTGTGTTTTATGACTTTGTATTTTTGTGTTTTCATGATGTGAAGCACTTTGAGCTGCCTTGTTGCTGTGGATGTGCTGTACAAATAAACCTGACTAGACAAACCAACCAGCCTTCAGAAACAAAAACCCACCTTTTCAATCATCCATCTCAAATAAAAACACCACAAAGCCGCCACACAGAAACACACACCTCCTTGTCGGCCTCCTCCACCATGAAGAAGACGTTGGTGCCGTCGGCCACGGTGAAGGTGAAGCGGTCTTTGAGCGAGTTGGAGCCGTCGTGGTTGTAGCTGATGCGGTTCTGGTAGATGTCGTCCATGGTGAAAGTGCCGGTCTGCCGGTAGTGCTGGCCGTTGCTGCTGCGCTCGATGGTCCCGTGGCGGGGAGGCTGGACGACGGTGAAGACGACGAACTCCGCCTCGAGGAGAAAACAGACGTTAACGACTTCGTATTTTTGTTTTTCCAGCAGACAAATTACACCAGGATGAAGAAGGAACTGATTTGTTGATAGGTAAAAAATAAATAAATTGTTTTGAATCTGTTTTATCATTTTCAGATTTAAAAAAAAAAAGAAAAAAGCTGGAGTCTGTGAATTTTATAAAAAAAATATAAAATCTACATCTTTGCTAAAACTGTCACCATGTTGAGACAGAAAAGATCAATCTCTTCAAAACAACCAATCAGAGCAAGGGGGAAGGTTTTAGAGCTATCAATCAATCTCACCTACTCGTGCTAAATGTTCTAATAATTTGTGTTGTATTTAACATTTTGTATTGTAACAAAATTATGCCGTTAATAATTAAAAATAAAATGCTCGGATCTGGCCAAATTTGTTTTATTCTTGAAATTCTGTGACACAAAATCACTCCAAGGGCCACAAATGGGCCTCACTTTATTAATTAAACTAAACGTTCAAGCAACGGAGAGTTTATAACATTTTAATCCAAAACCATCTCCATCTGACCCAAAGTAGCCCTGAATTTTGTGAATGGGATTTAGTTTTAATCTGGCCTGGATAGATTTCACTAAAGGAGATTCACAGGCTAATCCCAAAGTCCTCCAGAGACACAAAAATGCTGAATCAGATTACCGGCGAGACGTCAAGTCTTCATGATTTGAAACACAAAATCCTCAGCTGACCCCGATAGAGTGTGAATAAAATAATCACATTAGCAGGGTGTGTAAATAGTGTTAAATGTTAATTATTTCACCTCTGTGTCTGCATCTGTGGCTTTCAGCTCAAACTCAGTGATGGTTTTCCTCACGCCCTCCTGGACTCTCATGCCAGGAACCTGCAGCAGCGGCAACGAGTCGTCCACTGGCTTTATGGTGATGTAGAAAGTCTGAGCAGCCTGCAGGAAAGCAACGGTTTACTAACAATGGATTGCTCCAAACCAAAAGAAGCCAAAAACTCCACTCAAGCAGGAGTAGCAACATTTTTTCACTCAAGTAGAAGTAAAAAGTAGCCATCCAAGAAATGAATAAGAGTAAAAAAGCATTTGGTAAAAAGTCTACTGGGTTTCAGACCGTTTTTTTTGTTGGCCAAAATTAGTTTGTATTTATATTCATTTATCTATTTTTACATTTTATTTGACACACCAAACGTATTGTGTATATTTGTAAATGAATATATTTTTCATTCTAGTTTAAAAAAACTTGTTTTGATTTTACATATTTGTTTGGGCAAATAAAAAAAATAAAAAAAATGTTCAATATAGTCTTTGATGTTGTTATTGAGGTATTTAAAAATATATATTGTGATATAATTTTTTGGCGATATCGCCCAACCCTAGATGGCATTTTCACACCTGATAGTCCGGCGGACTCTGACAAAGTTGCAACATTTGTTACATTTTCAGCTGCTGCAGTTTGATTTGTCTCTGCACTGCATCAAACAAATTAAACGTTTTGAAAAAACTGTTCCCCTCCTCGCCTGTGGGGGCGCTGCACCAAAAAACGAAAGGAAAACCTTTGAAACACACTGAGGAATTACACTAGCCAAAAATCTCCCACACACTGTTGGCACTCAGGCGTAAAGGGCAAACGACCTTTCTCACGTTTTCTTTTCTCCTCATGATTTCCATCAATTTGAATTAGCAAGGCAAATTTATGCATGAGGTGAAGGTAGACGGGGAAGCTAATGTGCTAATTTATTACCCATGAGCAGCTCCTGTATAAGGTATATTTGATACAGGTCAAGCAAATGACAGGATTAGTGAAACACTGACCGTTGTGTTCAGCATGAAAGAGCATTCAATGGAGGAAAATGAAAAAGTATGGGTTCACTTTGAACTTGATAGAAAAGATAAGCGCGTAGATCAGTGCGAATACTGCAGAATAGGATGGGCGTCTCACAAATCAGACATGTTGCACATGCACAAGGGAATGCATTTTGGCTAACAATGAATGTATTTGCTGATCAATCAGAGTCATAAAAAATAGAAATAAAAACAAATTACAAACATCTATTTTATAATAAAATATATATTCATACTTGAGACTGAAAGTCGCCTCAATTTAAGATAGATTTCTTTAGTTTTGAAAGTTAATGTGAAATGTTTTATTTCTCATCTGTTTTAACATGTTAAATAAATTGTCTTTTATACTTCAAACTGAAAATAACATGTGAATCACATTGCATTTTAAGCAATAAACTGTTTTTTTTTACTGAATTGTTTTTATTATCATTTTCCCTTTCAAATATTTCTTTACCTACACTAAAAAAAAACAATGTCTCTTAATTACGGTAAAATACGGGCAGCTGTAGTTGCCAGAATTTTTACCATAAATTCTTTCAACATGGTAAAAATATTTTACCATATTCTAAAAAATACTGTAGCATACAGTATTTTTTGATAAAATATGGTAACAGCAGCAGCCTGTATTTTATCGCAAATTAGAGATGTGTTTTTTTTACAGCACAGCTTCAATAGCTAATGAAGAAAGGACAAGTTTTTATTCAATTACTCAATAATCAGAGTAATTGATAGATTAATCGATAAATAAAATAATTATTTACAGCCCTAGACGGGACAAAAGCAGAACTTTTTGTAAGGTGTGCATTTGTAACATTTGGTGAAAAAAAAAACTGAGACATGATGCCAGAAAAAGATCCTGTAGTCAAACACGGTGGAGGCAGAGTGAAGGTTTCAGAGTAAATAAGAAGGAACCTTTTCTCATCAGCACCTTCCCCTCTTTTACCTCGTTTGTCCCGTCGGACACGGTGAAGGAGAACTGGTCGGCGTGTTTTTCCTCTTCGCTGGTATGGACGTACTGGATGCTGCGAGACGCCAGATCAGCCTGAGTGAAGGAACTGATTCTGGTCCCTGGAGAAAATAAACATTAAAACGTCATCAGCAGATTTATTAATTCACACAAATTGTGTTTGTTTAGGCTTGCAAGTTTTTTTTCTTCAGATCTACTTATATTTAATCTCTTTTTCTGCAGAAATCTGACTTTTTATTGTCTTAAAATATTGAGTTTTGTTTATGGGTTGTGCAGATGAAGATAAAAGTAAAAAAAAAAAACAATTTTACAATTTAAAAAAAGAAAAAAGTATTCTGTAGCCATCAATTACAGAAAACTGTGATTAAAGTCAGAATGTGAGAAAAAAAAGTCAGAACTCTGAGATTCTTTCTTTCTTTCTTTCTTTCCTTCTTTCCTTCTTTCTTTCTTTCTTTCTTTCTTTCTTTCTTTCTTTCTTTCTTTCTTTCATTTAACCAGGCTAACTCCATTGAAACCCAGATCCAATTTCAATAGAGACCTGGAGAAAAATCTGCAACAAAGTCAGATTAAAGTCAGAATTCTGAGATAAAAGTATGAACTCTGAGAAAAAAAAATGTAAATCAGTAAAACTGTAAATCTTAAATATCGGATCTGACATCTTTAGTTGATGAAGTCGCCTTTTGACTTCTCTGGCTGCAGAACGTGTTCACTGGCAGAGATCGTTCCGGTTATCCTGACATTTCTCATGCACTGACACGTCATTCCGCTGCAGCCGTCAGCTAGCTGTGCATGTTATCATGAAAATGACAGATTGACTAGCAGTGATGATCCGAGCTCTGAAGCTCGGAGAATGGAGGGGTCATCAGCATGCTGCGGCTGCATCCACCCGTCTGAATGCAGACGGGTGGATGCAGCCATTCAGCTCAGGCTGAGACCTGCAGCAGCACTGAGGCTGAATCTACTCTCTGTAAAGATGAATTCTTCTGCTGTGTTAACAACAAATACTTGCAATTAGTAAAAACACACAGGGCTGCAGTTTCTCTTCAGTAAATGGATTAACATTTTTAAGATGATTTCAGATTTCAGAAAACCTTCATATTAACCTGAAACTTCCACTACAGAATGTCAAGATAATTTAGTTTCGATGGCATCTCTGACCAATATTCACATAAAGGAAGAGGAAGATCTAACACTTTCTGTAAATGAGATTAATTGGATAAATATGAAAGCAATTGTATAACAACGTATTAGAGTACGTAGATAAAAAAAAAGAAAATTACAATTCTGCAAATAAAAAACCTTAAAATTCAAAGTTTTAAAAGTAAAAAAAAATCTGAAAACCCCACCCACCAATTTTTATATTAATCTCAGAAATTTTAGATTTTTCTAGCAAATTTTCAACTTTACAAACTCTGAAATTTCCATGTCTTTTTTTTTTTTAAAACATTTCTGAGGATCTAAAAATTTCTCATTGTTTTGGTAATAATTTACTGTTATTGCAGAGTAATTTATTGCCCTAGCAGTTTAGGTTAATAATGTATTACAATAAATTATACTAAATTAATATGGGGAAATAAATTATTATAGTTCTAATACTCCTTTGTACAAACCAGATTTTCCAAACTTGTGAAAAAATAAAAAAACATATTTAAGCTTTCTTTTCTGAAGGTCAGCAAACCTTTTAACGTATAAAGTATATTTAAAACCATTTAAAGTAAAAAGAAAAATTCACTTGTAATATGGAAAAAATGTTTTGTTACAAGTAAAATTATCTGCCAGTGGAACAAGTATTTCTGGTCTAGTTTCTCATGCAAATATCTCTTAAAATAAGACAAAAATAAATTACAAATAACTTTTCAGCAAGATGCAGGAGCTTGTCTTAAGTAAATAAATCCTTGAATGTTGATTAAAAAAATTTTAATAGTTTTTATGGTGTATGGAAAACGAGCTGTTTCAAAAGCCTTCCGATTGTTGGGTAACATTTGATGGGCACTGCGCCGTTGCCTAGCAACCCAAGCTGAGCTCTAGCATGTTTGGTCAGCAGGTTTTACTGCTGTACAATGGCTGCTGGAAAAGACAAGAGTTTTGTTGTTGCCTTACTATTTAGAAACCACTTGCTGCTTTTTTGTTGGTTGTGCAGGAGGCTCTACTTTTGATTTTCAAAGATGTACGGTTGTATAATTGTGCCTCAGCTATTTTCACAATAAAAGTAAAAGAATCTCATTATCTAAGAAGGATTTTGTGCAAAAAAATGTCATAAATATTCCAAACCTGTTCTAGGAAGCATAACATCAAGCATATCCTTCTGCACCTACCTGGGTTGGTAACATGCTCCAGCTGCCCCAGGCTCGTCTGCTTGGTGATCCGGTAGACGAGTTCGCCCGGTTCGCTGTCCTGGTCGCTGGCCGACAGCTGCAGCGTGGTCAGCTTCTTCACCGAGTTTTCATCCAGCACCAAGCCTTTGTTGGCCACCACAGAAGGAGGAAGATGATCCTCTGGAGAGGAAGACAAATATATGAAAACAAAAACAACTCACTGGAGAAAAGTAGCAACCGATCAAACTTTTCAAGCATTTTCAAACATTTGAAAACAATACAAATGAACTCACTATTTTATTACTGTTTTTAATAATGTCTTGTGATAATTTTCTACATTTCACAGCAGCGACAAGGTAAACTAAAATATAAAAATTTTTTTAGTTTGGATCCTGACTGGAACACAACATTAATTTAACAAAAGAATATAAAATATAGGACAACTTTTACTTTAATTACACTAGTCAACAAGTAATTGAGCTGGGAGGAACAATAAATATTTATTATACTGAAACAAACCAAATGAAATATACTAAGAAAGTGACAAAAAATATATATAATTTTTTTTTTCTTTTCTAGCATTTAGCAAATAAAAATAATTTTGGCAATTCTAACTAACATAAAAAATAAAAAGTTTAGTCTTATTTAATGTTAGGCAGAAATTTTTAAAAAACTCAGTGTCTCTTTATTTGGTGTATGAAAATATCTGGTTGCAACTGTTTCAACTTTTAGGCTTTTAATAAAACGTTAGATTGCACTTTATCACAAAACTGCATTTCAAATATTTCCAAACCGTAAAAACACCTCATTAAAAATTCAAGCATTTTCAAGGACCGGTTTGAACCCTGAGCAGAGAAATTTAACAGAAGAAGGAGCAACAAAAGAGGATCCAACCCGTTATAAATGTGGAAAACGGGTTAAAAGTTAAAACAGGTAGAGTAAAAAAGAGAGAGGTGAACAGAAACCCTGCTGACATAAAAAATATAACAAAACAGCGTAGAAATCTGGCAGAAAATAACAAATGGTGAAGCTGCTGAGCTGCGAGGAAGAGAAAATCTGTCAGGATCCACCAGAATCACAGCAGGTTTCACCCTCAGGAGGAAGAGCTGAAACTTGAGTTTGGAGACCGGGAAGACAGGGAAGATGAAATCTGAGCTATACAAGAAACTACACCGTAAAAACTGTATTGTTAGTGTGCTTTCAAATGCAAATATCTTCGTACACTAGAAATAAGACAAACTAACTTACAAGTAACTTTTCAGCAGCTTTAGGAGCTTGTTTTTATCAGAATCAGAATAAGTTCTAGTTCCACTGGCAGATTATTTCATTATAATTAGTATTTTTTAATCAATATTAATGAATTATTGACTTAAAACAAGCTCCTATTTCTAGCTTGCAAATTTACTTTGCAAGATTTTGTGTTTTTTCAGTGTACTGCGTTGACTTCAATGCAATCCCCAAGTTGTTGTCAAACAATTACAAACAAAAGAAAAGCTGAAGCATAACACAAAAATCAATTAATGCTCCTTTCAAATGGATACAATAAAATAATTTGTGGGAATTTGCGGGGTTAATTAAATGCATCAGTAGCTCCCACGTAAAAAAAAAAAAAAAGAAAAAAAAAAAAAAAAAAAGTGCTCCGAGGACGTTTTGTATTCAGTTTGTGTCCCGTGTCGAGCGCAGGACAAAGGCATAAATCTGTAGTAATTGCCTTGTCTTCGCCAACAAATGAAAGAACAGTTCAGCCCTTTCTCTTTTTAGCTGCAGGTAGCGGCGAGCGGAGGAAACCTCACCGAGAACGCTGATGAAGAACGACTGGTCGATCAGTTTGTTGCCCTCCGGATCGACCAGGTTGAACTTGAAAGACAGGCTGCCTCCTCTCTCGCCTTTCTCGTGGCTGTACCGCAGCAGGCCTGCAAGTATCGAGAAACAGAAAACACCCGTTGTCATGACAACTCAAAAGCACGGCGCTAACTGCTGTGGCTGCAAAACATTAATAAACTGCGTCTGATTACGGCAACTTCAGCTCGAGTGAGACGAATCAGGAGTGCCGGCTTTACCTGCATCGAACAGAAAGAACTTTATATTTGTTTTTCTGTGTAAATACAAATGAGTGGCGTTAATTTTTACATGCTTTTAGTTTGAAAAACCTGTTGTTTTTTTTTTAAACAACAACAAAACACTTGTCTTTTCCAGCAGCCATTGTACAGCAGTAAAGTCAGCTTACCAAACATGCTGGGGCTCAGCTGGGGTTACTAGGTAACGGCCGGAATTCTGTTGGGGTTGCTAGGTAACGGGCTGTACCTGCTGATTTGTGACATTATAATCTTAAAGTTTTTGGAAGAGCTCGAGATTATGATTGAAAGCGCTAAGTTGGCATTGGGAGAACGCAGAGGAGTTTTATTTTCATCACAGATTATCTGTTTCATGTTATACTGTCATAACATGCTGACAGTTTCTACAAATATTGACATTTTTTTTGTAAAAGTTACATACTGCAGCTTTAATGTGTTTTTGTATATTTTAAAATGATGTTTATGTGAACAAAGCAGGACGAGAGAATAAGCTGAGAGAGAAGAACGCCGATATTACGAGTTCATAAGCAACTTTGACGATTGTTTTACCTTTAAGATAAATATAATAAGGGCTTTGAATAACACGTCAGAAAAGGAAAAACAACAGCGTGCAGAGAGACTAAAAAAACTCAACAAAATCAGACATGAAAACATTAAAATTAAAATTAAAGAAGTACATAATTTTTAAATTGATTATTGTACATGCATACTGTTGGTTTTCAGGAGGTGTATTTAATTTTTTTCATTCATTCATTTTGGCTTCAAGTTTGTTCACTAAATTACAATATTTTGGAAAATGTCACTTGTTTCCACCATTTGGTTACATTGAAACAGTTTTATCAAAAATCTCATAATCTCTCTCTCATTGTTTAGCAAATAGGAATTTTTCTTTTCTAATACACGTAAAACAAGAGAAGTTTTGTCAGATTCAGTCGGTGAGCGAAAAACAAGTTGTTTGTGTCTTTTTAGCAAACTTCAGGTTGCAACAAGTTTACAAAAGCAGAGTGAAAAGTCGCAGCGATTCATTTCTACCACGACTGAGTTCAAAATCTTTTCTATTATTTTCAAGATTTTTCCTTTCTACACCTTGCAAAACTACGCTAAAATTTAAAAATGTAATTAAAAAGCAGCATAAAACAGGCTACAGGTGAGGAAACAGTGAACAGTAAAAGAAGACAAAACAGACATTAGAAAATAAAACTCATCTCTGGCACCTTTGTTGACGTCCTCCTGAGTGAAGCTCTGAACTGGACCTTTGACAGAAAGCTTCTCCACATGGCTGCCGTGGCCCAGCTGCAGTTTCCCCGCCGGCGGGTCTTTGGTCAGGATGTAACGCAGCTTCAGGTTGTCCGAGTCGATGTCTGAGCCCTTCAGGTTCTGCTCTGAGATTTTAGACGAAGTTCCTGCAAAAAACAGAGCATTCAGTGATCTACTCTTAATTTTACTAATCGATTATTCTCACGATTAATCGGACAAAAAAGTCGACACATTCTGTAGATTTTTCATTAGGTTGAAATATAATCAAAAATACAAAAAAATCACATGAATAAATTCCTCTTTTTGAAATAAGAAAATTTATATTTTATGGCCTAAAATGCAAAAATATAGCATTCCTTTAGTGCACGCTTGATTATTTGTAGCAAAGAATGTTTCTGCAGCTAAAAAAATACTTCTAACGTAAAAAATTTAGTTCAATTTTGTCTTTCTCATGTGTGCTAATATATTTACACTAAAAGCTAGACAAACAAAAGTTGTGTTTTTGCAGTGTAGTCCCAATGTGTGTCCAAATGTCTCCCATCTCACCCGCAGGAAGCTGCAGGCCTCTGTTGACGGTCATTCGCGGTCCCTCGCTCTTCCTGACGTCCATGGTGAACCGCAAAAGGCCCGTCTGGGTCTGCGTGCCGTCGGTGAGGGTGAAGCCCATTTCATCGGCTCCACCACTGACGGTTTCGGGCGTGTAGACCAGCAGCCGGTCCAGAACGTCCTGGTAGGTGAAGGTGGATCCCTGTGTGAGGACGCGCCCGTTTTCTAGTGGCTGAGAGTAGAACTGCCGCCGGCGAAGTTTTCCTGACGAAATAGGATTATCACAGTTAAAATGTGGAATAATTTCAGGACTCAACTTTGACAATGTCCAAAATCAAAGCTGTTTAAGTTATTACATAAAATATATGATTATTGCTTCTGATGTGGACCAAATGTTGAACTGTGGTCCGCCTAAAAATCTCAGTCTCAGTTCGGTTGAAGTGGGACTGAGTGCAAATACTTCAATACTCTTGAAATAAGACAAAACTAACTTAGAATTAACTTTTTTAAAACAAATAATTCATTGGTATTCAGAAAAAAGTTGGAGCTCCACTTAGGCCTGGCACAATAAACAACAAATCAATGAATTGCATAATAAATTAAAACAAATTTAGTAATTTCCATATGTATGTGAGAGTCTAGCATGAGAAATGGCAAATTTTTCTTTACCAACAAAAAAAAGAGAAATCTTACAGCTGCTAAAATCTGATACCACTCCATTTTGCGAACAAAGTTGTGAACAAAGAGGTATTTTTGTCAGTAGTAACTGGTGTAGCGCCCCCACAGGCGAGGAGGGGAACAGGTTTTTCAAAAGATTTGTGTCGTTTGACACCATGCAGCTGAAAATGTAACATATGTTGCAATTTTATTCCCAAATCAAACCAAGACTCCCTGACTATCCAGTGTGAAAACACCTTTAGCTCATTAATTATTTTCACAGGCGAAATTTCTAATTCTGCACATCATTCATAGAAAAGATTCCTTTCCAAGACGAGTCAATAGGTGCACCCTTGCAGCCGGAGAGCGTTCCCCTCTGATAGGTCCGTTTGTTTGAGCGGCTCGCTGGAGTGAGGACAATAAAGAGTTAGCCTGTTAAAAAGACAAACTGCCTGGGTTTCGTCATCTTGTATGAAATCACTCAGATTCCCGCTCGGCCCCATCAGTCGTACTCAGCGTCGGTTTTACTGCGCCGTCACACTCGACTTCACGGGCTGTTTTACGGTGCTTTAACTGCAGGAGGGGTGTTATTACAAAATGTTCACACCGGGGTGTGTGTGGGGGAGTGCGTGTGTGTGTGTAGTTTAAGAGAGAGATGGAAGATGAAACCGGGAAGGCGGCAAATTGAGAATTTTTTTGGTGGAATAATCCAGGAGCCGACCGTCATGTATAGACACTTAAGGATGGACAGGAAAAAAACAACAACAACTCGTCAGTTTCCCACCCAGTTCCAGGATTTTAGGCACCAAAGTTGGTCTAGATGATAAATTGCTGAAGCTGTCATCTGTGTCTTGTCTTATGAAGCAATTTCTTTGAGCCCACAAGGCTTTGGCGTCGCGGAAAGAAAGAAAAGTCATTTTTGGGCGGTGAGAGGAGTCTGTGGAGGTCAGCCGGTTTGAGAGAGTGTGAGGAATGGCTGCAGACGTCGCCATGTTTGTCTCGTTTTAGGCGATCTGTGTGTCGGAAATGAGAGTAATGTGTTTATCCCTCTGTGTGCGCGGTCTTCTCCATCACATTCAGAATAATTTACCGTAGAAATACTTCAATATCACCGCAGAACTGGTTGTTCAAACTATCCTACAAATGCTCTGTTTGGACTGAGTCTGTATGCTGATGCAGGTACAACGTAATTATTTCAAGCATTTTCAAGGTAAGTTTTCAAAATTTGGAGATAAAAAAAAAAAGACAGTTTCAAGTCACTATTATATATTTCTTAGAGTTATTAAATTGGTCTTGTAACATGCAGGGACAATACAAACTAAGATGTAACAACATTTTATGTTTTGAAATGTTTATACACAGGACTGGTCGAAGAACAAAACACAAATTAAGCAAGAAATCCTTCAGTTTTAATAATGTATAAAGAAAAAAGAAGTAAAATGGAAATGTCTTAGTAGACCTTAAATAAGAAAAAACTAACTTACAAGAAATGTTTCAGCAAGTTGAAGGAGCTTGTTTTAAGTCAATAATTCCTTTAACATGGCAGATTATTTCACGTACAACCAGAGGTGGGCAGAGTCCCCGAAAACTGTAGTCAGGTTAAAAGAAGGGACTCAAGTACTAAGTTAAGTGAAGATTTTGGGATTTTAAGTACAAAAATGACAATAATTCATATCAGTAACGAAAGACAACAAAATCAAGTAAAAGAACATTTTTCCAAATCAGTTTCATTCAATAAAAAAAACTTATGAAACTTAAATAAAAACTGCAGGTGTGCGTCTGTGTCTGGCGAATTTTTGGTTAAAACATGTTTGCTTTTCATTCGGTGGGTAGAAAATCCAGAAATTTTACTTAAGTAAGAGTAGAAATACTTCATAATAAAATTACTCAAGAAAAAGCAAAGTGTAGTAAAAATACTCCCAAAAGTAAATGTTTTCAGAAACGTTACTGAAGTAAATGTAATTAAGTAAATTATCACCCCACTCTGCTTACAACAAAACATTTTTATTCATTTTATACGTGAAACAATCTTTGTTTAATTATTTATTTTAAAAAAGTTTCTTACATGTTAGTTTTTTCTTATTTAAAGTCTATTAAGATATTTGCACTAGAAACGAGACAAAAAAATATTTTCTAAAACCTGCCAGAGCATTTTAAATCCTTTTATACTTTTACGGTTTGCTATGTTGAAATGAAGATACGTATTAATAATTTATGTTGTTCATGTCTGCGCTCACCGTAGGTTGGGATCCTGACGACGGTGAAGATGAGTTCGTTTTCCGGCGTGTCGCCGTCGTAAACGCTGAGAGACGAGTTGGTGACGACGACGCCGGAGTTTTCCTCGACGTGGACGCTGCTGACGGAAACTGTCAACTCGGAGTCGATTTTACTCTGCAGGAGGAAATCAGAGGGAAAACGAGGAGATAAAACACCAGAACCTGAACGGTGAGTCTGAATCAAAATTCAGATTCAACAATCAACTCGAGGCTCTAGACGACTTAACTCACCCCGATTAATTCTGTTTCATTTTAACTGAATTTTACAGGTTATTATTTGCTCTACAGATGGAAAAAAAGCTTTAAAATATTTCCAGATGCTCTAATTTTTTATTTTTTTTTTACCTTGCAGAAACTGTTTATTGCTGCAAACGTTCACACTGCAGACAGCCTCATCAATTCAACTGGAGTCTAAAAACAGGATTAACCGGCTGATTAGGAAGCAGATTAGGTTTTTATCGAAGACGGCAGCGATAGTTAATTTAGATTAAGCGTTTCTCACATTACATTAGATGGATTATAGATTACAATAACTTCCAACATTTCAAGGTGTGCAGGTTTATAGAAGACAGTAAGAGCTATGATAAAGTCTTCCTCCAGATGTTAATAAAACAAGTTATAAGCCGTTTAAAAAAAGTTTAAAAGACTGGCTTACACTGCAAAAACATTACATTTTACAAAGTACTTTTATGTAGTTTCTCTTATAACACTTGAACTAAGACAAAAGTTAACTTGCAAGTAACTTTTCAGCAAGAATTAGGAGCTTGTTTTTAGCAAAATATTTCTTAATGTTGATTTAAAAAAAATTTCTAGTTCAATTGGCAGGTTACTAGGCAACAGGCGGAACTCCACTGGCGTTGCTGGGTAACGGGCAGTGCCTGCTGAAGATAAATTCTGTAAATTTGTTCCAAAAGCAGAAAACATTAACTCAATGAAAAAAAAAACAGCTGGGTGGTATTCTTTAAGCGCTTGGGATGTTTTTAGAAGCAGCAGAAACCCAAACGGAAGGATAAAAATGTAGAAAATTAAAATTTTGTATAAATAAAATCCTGATCTGCTTGAAAATCAAAGATAAAGCAGCGGGGGCTGGTTTGAATACTTTTGCTTTTAAATAATTTGGGAGCATCAAGTTGATTAGAGAAAGTCTTTTTTTCTCAACAAAAAAAAAAAAAAAAAAAAATTTTAACGTTTTTTTATGACCAAAAACTAAATTTTACTGCACGCTTGTCTCAGTTGTTGCACTGTGGAAGTTTCTACCTGGATGTTGATCTCCACAGTGAACGTCTCCGTCTGGCTGTATCCGTCGCTGATGTAGAAGCTGAAGACATCCTGGCTGGCCTTTCGCTGGCTGTCCTGGACGTAGAAGACGTGATCAGAAACCAAATCCTCCACAGAGAAAGGAACATCTGGAGTCACAGCGCGCGAGCCGCCCACTGAGCCACCTGCAGCGGCACAAAGAGAGGCGCAGCTGTCACAGCTGAACTGTAATAACGAGAACTGCTGGCCGGGAATCACTTCAACAATACGGCCACCATGTTTACAGGAAGTCCTTATAAGATCCATCAACACTGCAAAAACACAACATCTTACCAGGCATTTTTGGTCTAGTTTCTAGTACAAATATGTTGGTACAGTGAATTAAGACAAAACTAACTTACAAGTTACTGTTCAGCAAGAAATAGGAGGTTGATCTAATTTAATAATTTGTTAATATTGAGGAAAAAGTTCTACTGCCATTGGCTGATTATTTCACTTATAATAAAATATGGTTCCCATGTTAGTTATGGACGGATGGATGGATGAGCAGTTAAATTTTCACTTCATCTTTTTGCCCCTCCCCCACCTACTGCTGATGCCTGCAGGTCTTGTATTAGTTTCCATATCTGTTCCTCTGTTTTCTGTCGTTTTTTTTCTTACTACTCCTCCACAGAGGTCAGAGTGCAAAGCTAATAGCAGTTCAATAATCTAACATGGCTGCCTCTGTTAAAGCTTTCCTTTCCCTCTGTGGAGCCATTATCTTGAGCTCCGATATATCCAATGATTTTCTGCAATCTGCTTCAGAACTGGAGACTTTAATTTGATTTCCTCCTTCCTGCTCTTACAGAGGTACATTTCCCAGGCCCGTTTTTATCTCAAATCAGCTTTTTAATTCTCTCCTATCGGCTCCTCTCCTGAACAGAGGATATCAGAATATGTTTTCTTTTTTTTTTTTTTCCCAGGACAGTTACCCGGGATCGTTTGAATGAGACACAAACATAAATGTGGAAATTATCGTGAGTGACTGGATTTGTTGCTTTGTGCAGCTGGTGAACTGAACTCGCCTCTTTTTGTGTTTTCGATGAAGCCGTATTTGGGAGGGCTAACGAGCCAAACCTGCAGCTCGGCCGACGGCGTTTCCTCGTCCGATACTGTGATGTGATTGGTCGACAGCAGAACACGGCCACCTTCCTGGACCTGCCGATTACCGGAAACGAGTCATTCTGATAGAGTCACTTCAAATACAATGGTGCAAACATTTACGCTAGTCCAGAACAGCTTTAGCTAACACTTAGCTTCCCCTAAATGAATGTTTCTTAATGAACTCTAATTTACCTGGCTGTTTTGTAAACTTTCTGCTGAATAAAATTCTGTTTTGATGTTTTGGTTATTCTTCAGGTGGAGATTTATATTCATGCTCTTATTCTGAAGAGGGTGAAGTTTGTTTACAAAGCAGTTCCACTTCCTCTAATTCTGTCCCCACTAATTACTTTATTAAAAACCAGAAACATACAGGAAGAAAATAAAACATGGACAGTGGAGAACAAGATATAAACATAAACGCATTCATAAAGCATGTAAATTACAATATCAAAAATAAATTGTACAGTTGTAGTCTTTCAAGGTCATATATAATTTAATTCAAGTTAGCGCATTAGCTACTGCTAACTTGTCGATTCATCAATTAATTGAATAATTCAGCTATTAGTCGATTATTAAACTAATCATTACCTGCAGCTCTAAAATGTCCTAATATCAAAGAAGAATAGTGATGAACAAATATGACAGGTGATGTTTGAAGTAAGTTTTTGTGATTTAAATTACGATTTTATTGAAAATGCTCATAATGTTTTTATTAGTAAAATAGTGACAGGAAGTAGGCTAACGAGACGGGAAGGCACTGGGCGATGGAACAGAAGGTGAAGACAGTTTCTGATAAGTTTTAGAATATAAAGCCAAAGATTATGCAAAGTCAGGAAACACGCAACTGGGAGTAACAGGAAGACAACAGCTAACGCTTGCACAGTCCAGTTCTGGTGTGATGGAAAGGTGGGCTGACAGACAGAAGGTCGCAGAATCACAAAACAGAAACTCTAGACGGGAAGCAAGTCAAGTTTCCAGACAGCAGACTCTAAGTTAAAGGTCAGGGCTTTTAATGAAGACACGCAGGAAACAGGAATCTACTCACAAGGACCAAGAAAGAAGAGTTAAGATTCAGACAGAAGCAGCGAACAGCCAAATCATGTTAGACTCAGAGAGTAAATAAGAACGGAAGGAAATGTTCAAGGTTGTTCCGCAGTAGAGAGTCGAGTTAATGTCACGGACAGAGAGTGAAAGGAAGAACACAGGAAGAGATAAAAGCCTCAGTGAATGATTCGAGTATCATTTATGATTATTTTCAGTCACTATCAGTAATGCATCAATTAATCGCATGATAAATTAAAACAATATCAATAATTTCCATTTCTTTTCTCTCTTTCTACCTAAAACTAGACGGTAAAACTCTTCAGTCTGCTGCTTTAGCCCTTTTTTGTGGAAGGATAATTTTGTTTAGAATTCATTTCATTTATTGTTTCTGTTGTTTTGTTTATTTATTTTGGATATTTGAAATATATTCCAGTTCTAGCGTTAAATGTTAATTAGAATTTAAAGTTTACTGATTTTTGAGTTTTTATTCTTTTAGGGTCATTATGCGCTGCAAAAACACAAAATCTTACCAATTAATTTTGGTTTAGTTCCTAGAGCAAATATGTCAGTACACTTGAAATAAGACTAAAATTAAAAGTAATTTTTTACAATATGCAAGAGCTTGTTTTAAGTCAATAATTTCTTGATATTGATGATAAATTACTAGTACTATTTGCAGGTTATTTAACTTGTAACAAGACATATTTCCCACGTTATAAATCAATACAGCCATGGTTTTTAATGATTTATCAAATGATCAAGCTCATTCACGTGTGATTTTAAATTAATTTCTTATTTAATGAAAACACAGCCATTGTACAATTGTGTTTTGTCAACATTAGCAGAATATTGATAAAGATTTTTGCACATTTTTAACGGAAATGCAGTCAGAGTTGCAGATCTTTTGCGCTGTAACGCTTTCTGGGAATCACCTTATTGAAACTAAACAGATGTTTCATTACTTTCTAACTGAGAGTTTACTTCTCAATTATTTGTTACAGCAACATTTCTTATGTCATCACCTCATTTAGAGGATTAATACAATATTCATTAATTCACTCAGATGTGTTTTCCTCTCCCTCAGGTTGATAACTTTGGTATTACTCACATATTAAAACAAAAACAATAGCAACAAATTATATATTTCCCTTAAGAAATCCTGAAAAACTACCAACTGAGATCCTTGCTCTGCCGAAAATGTGAGCAGATTTTGTGACTCAACATTTAATTCTGGTGATACAAACCAAAGTGAATTAAAGAGGAAAAAGGAAGGGAATAAAACAGGAAGTGAGCGCGCCTACCTTGATGCCGCCTTGCACAGTGACCACCGGCGGCTGTCTGGGCGAAGCGGTGATGGTTACTGTGCACATCTGGTTGTCAAGGCGATTGCTGTCTTTGTCGTGAACAACGAAATGGAAGATGTCCGTCACGGGCTGGCTTCCCGTCTCCAGTGACGTGACGTACCTGCACATGGAGCACCAGGTTGGTTTTTAACAAAATCGCAAAGTGACCAGCATGCAGGAGAAAAAAACTTATCCTGATCCAATTCTAATTCCAAACCCAGAAAAATTCAGGATTCAATGAAATGACAATGTTAGCATAGCATGACAGTAGGGCTGCAACTAACGATTATTTTACTAATCAATGAACCTTTTGATTATTCTGACAATTAACTGATTAATCAGATAAAAAAGGGGCACACATATTTTTTTAAATTAACTACGTAAGCATTTTATTTATAACAGTAGGAATGCATTAAGAGATGCAAATAAAACAAATAATTTTTTTATAGAAAACAAACATTTTATTGCCTAAAATGCCCTGCAATAACATTCCTTTAGTGAATCTGGCCTGAGTGAAGCTAAAACCTAAAGATAATTACGGAGGTGTTTTTATCATAAATGCAAAATGTATTCATATTTAAACAGTTTTAGCTTAATTACTGCTCTAAATACGGTGTTTTTTCAGCAAATAGCTTTTGTTCCGAGTCTGTATATTCCAGTTACCAATCAGTCGATCACTTAATTAGTCAACGGTTATTTCAACAATCCATTAATCACAATTAATTGTTTTGAGCCTTAGTTTAAATAAATAAAAAATATACTTATCCTTTTATTACTTTTACATTTTTGTGGGGGTAAAAAAAGTCACATTTTGTTAACGGTTAAAACATTCATGGGTGTGAATGCTTTGCCTTCCTCTAACTGGTAATATTGGAGCTATGCTAATCTAAGTTTACGCTAACAGGCTCAGTTTGAGAAAGTAAAAAGGTTCAAGTTTCATTTTGTGTCTTTTAGAAACATTAGACTGAAGAAAAATAAGTTAAGTTTCACCTTTTCCTCTCCTGGTTTGAGCTAATAATGACTGCAGCTCCAGCATAAAGAACCCATTACACCATTTTATCTCCTACAATCTGGAATAAACAGCTCATCTCTTCTTTTCAAGTGGTGTCTTTATTAGAGCTTCTTCGGTCCTGAAGGCCCTTAACGAAACCAGAGATCATAATTATCCCTGGAAAATCTTTTGACTTTAGGATGAGAGCTTGTTGTTTTTTTGATAATGGCTTCTTTGGGTTTCTTAATAGCCTTAAAAATCAGCCTTACTCTTCAGGTTGCTCTGCTTCATAGGCTTTTACGGGCATCTGAAGTTGCACTGAAATCCTAATGAGATGCACTCCACAGTGTAAAAAGTATTAGCTTTGAACCTCAGAGGAGCACTCGAGAAAAAGTGGATTTAAACCATTAAAAGGCGTCAGTAACTTCATCAATTTTCACTAATACTCTACATAAATCAGTAACTCCATCACCTGAATGTCCCTGCCTTACCTGATCCTGTGCAGGTTGACGTCCTCCTGGCTGAAGGAGGAATACTCCGTGAGCTCCTGCGGCTCCTGCTGGGAGGAAGTCCTGGTCAGGACGCCGTACATCGGCACCGACACCAGCTGGATGTTGATCTGGTCGTCAGAGGACGTGTTGTCCTGGTAACGCCAAAACACAGAGGCTCTCAGCTCTACAGTGTTTTGTTGGGATGTTATGGGGCAGAGCTGAACAGTGAAGTGCTAAACATCAAAAACTCTTGTCTTTAAATATAGACCCCCTAAAATGTCATTGTTCACATCTGAAAATTTCGCGCGCGTAGGGCAAAAAGACGATTGTCTCACATGCCATCCATAACCGCGCTGCTGAGGTAAAACAGCTGAATAATCAAAATGAAACCTAGAGATGCAGGTATTATTATTTCAGTGCAGCTCGAAACAACAAAGGGAGAAAATAATGCAGAAAGTACAACTAAAAAAAAAAAATCACTTTTTTCTTGCTCTCTGCTGGCTACGCTGCACACAGTGTTTCCATAGCAACTGATAAAAGCGCCACTATATGTTTCAGGATTCAACCCAAAAAAAAAACACTCAAACATTTCCCTAACAGAGAACAGAACATTCAGTCTGTTACAGTTTTATATTTTTAGGTTTATTTTGGGATTATTAATAATTGATCACTGTGGTAGATTAGCTACTGCTGCTACAAGCTAAGCTAACACAGCGGTGGTTGACTAGCTAATTTAAACATCTCAACTGGACCTGAGATGTTGGTAGAGTTGGCGTGTGGGTCGATTTTTTATTTTTAAACTGAACTTAAACACACCTGATTCCACAACACATCTACATGTTACAGTTGTCATAGTCAAGCTAGCATAGCTGACCTACTTCCCTTCTCCTCAGCATTTGTTTGAAAGCAGTTTATAGATAGTTATTTCTATCAAAAGTCTGATGGGTTTCTAAGACCGTTTACCCAGCATGCATCTCTTCCCACTCACCGTGTAGGCCAGGTGAGAGCGTCTGATGACTGTGCTGCTTCGCTCGCTCACTTCCAGTGACAGCGTAGCCGCCGGGTCTCGCCGCGGCCCGTCGCCCGCTCCGTCCAGCACCGTCACCTGCACCACCGTGGTTGCCATGGAGATGCCGTCACTGACCGAGAAGGACATGGCGTCGTCCTGGGTGGAGAGGCCGGCGTGCCGGTAGAGCAGGACTTTGTGGGTGACGTCGGCGAAGGAGAAAGTGTCACCTAGAGAAAGATGAGAACCGATATCATAAAAAAATGACAAAAATCGGCAGATTGCTAACGGCTAAAACATTCATGGGTGTGAATGCTTTGCCTTCCTCTAACTGGAAATATTGGCGCTATGCTAATCTAAGTTTACGCTAACAGGCTCAGTTACCGATGTTGATGCCGATATATTGTTCACCCATAATTAGGATAATGTAGAGTCCTTACAATAAACAAATCTTTAATCCAATAAAAGGAATAACTGCATACATTTAATTTCAGTACTTTTAATTCAATGTGTTTAGAAACTTTTAATTAGTATTCTACAACTTCCCATTTCCCCAACTACTTAAGTGTAGCATGACATTCAGCTCAATTTTTGCTCGAAACTCTTTAAAAAGAGTTTAACCAGAGAGCATGCCTTATATATGTCGATCAAGAGGGCTTAATTTGTCTTAATTTACAATCAGAGAAACAATTAGAAGAGCTTAAAACAACTGGACCTGAGATAAACACACAGGAACGGCATCTTGGAGCCACCAAGTTTCTATAGCAACCATTTGACAACCGATGCTAACTGATTGTCAGTGTTTTTGTCAGATGAGATACATTTTTGGCTTTTCAGCAAAAAAACATTACAGCAGGATTTGCTATGAAACTCCAGGACGAATTGACATATCACCTCATTCCCACAGCTAACTACAGCGTAGGATCCGTGATGCTGTGGGCTTCAACAGGAAGAGTCTTTCAGAAAACTAAATTTGGTTATGTTGGGTTTTTCAGCAGCATCGACACAGAAACCGATCTCTACACTATAAAAACACAAAATCCTACAAAGTAATTTTGTCTATTTTCTAGTGAAAGTATGTTAGTACACTTGAAATAAGACAAAACTAACTTACAGAAAAAATTCAGCAAGATATGGGAGCTGGTTTTAAGTCAATAATTACTTAAATACTTGTTCCATTTGCAGATTATTTCACATATAAGAAGACATTTTCCCCGTATTATAAGTGAAATAATCTGCCAATGAAACCAGTATTTTTCATCAATATAAAGGAATTATTGACTATTTTCTGTTTTGTCTTATTTCAAGTGTACTGGTATATTGGCACTAGAAACTAATCCAAAAATATTTGCATTTTTGCAGTGCAGAGCCAAAACCCTCCAGTAGGATTTTATCAGCTGTTGAATAGATTAGGAACATAATTTGCCTTCTGATCTTTTTCTATCAATATCTACAAAGGCAAACTGACAAAGTATTCATCAGCGCAGTTAAATATGGCCGTCTCACTGGTTATCTTCTAAGATGCTTTTATTTTGGAAATAAATTAGATGCATTGCTAATGAATTTGAAAACAGAAATCCGTCTCTCTTGGGTTAGAAACTGGTGGTCGTCTTGGTTACCGTTACTCATGCGGATGTTGTCGTCCCTCCTCATCAGCTCTCCGTGGATGGGAGCGTCAACCAGCTCAAACTCCAGGTCATCAGGCGCCGTGTCGGCGTCGCTCACCGCCAGCTGCTGGCCTCCTGCAGAAAAAAAAAAAAAACAGACAAGAGAGCAAACGCTCAGAGAGATGCTGCTGCAGAGAGAAATAGAGCTGCTTTTCATTTTCTCTCACCGATTGTAGCTTGTCCCCCCAGTTGGACTTCCAGCAGCGGGTCCAGGACCTGAAACACCGGCGGCTGCTGGTGGTTCGACAGCAGCAGGATCACAAAGTCCAGCTCAGGAGTGGTGTGTTCGCCGTCCGACACTGAGGCACAAAAAAAACCCACAAAATATAACAAAGATCTGCAAAAACGAACACAACTAAGCCCTACCGAGGGAATTTCTTTAAGTAATAGAATAAAACAACATCAAAGCGTATTAGACTAAACCCCAAAATGACCATAAAGCTGTGAATTTTACACTTCGCATGTGTAGAACAAACTAATAGTTTTTCTGCGTGAACGTAGCACAAATATTTGACACAAAATTTTATATATTTGAAGAAGGAGGCCAGGAAACTTCACTCAGATCTGTTACTGACCAATAAGTTTGCTTAACATTAGTCTAGAGGTCTTTGTGGCTTAATAACTTTTGCTAAAAATGAAAAAGAACCAACTAATCTTTTTAAAAAGAGTTGTAACAACAAATGCAATTTTAGTTGTTTTTATTGTTTTTTATGGAATAATTGCTTTGAATTTCCACAAAAGAAAGACATTATAAGTAAGTATATATTTTTAGATCTACTTTTCTAGTCATTAAGTTGGAAACTATGTGTTATGTTTTACATAATTTAAACAAATATCAACATCCCAAAGAGGAAAATGTATCCATCCTCTTTGTGCAAAAAATGTTTAACCCTAAAAACAGGAATAATATTGTGGTTCTGTGAAAAAAAAGCCAAAATTCCTGGAGGGGATATTTATCAAAAATTAAAAGTCTTAATTTTTCAAAAGGTCATTTTGCTGAGCTGAGGGTAAAAATGGCTACTAGGTTGCTATCGGCAACCTTAACGACTAGAACAACCAAGAGGTCAATTTGACTGCCATGGTTTTTTAATGCTTGTGTAATTTTCTATTAGATTTAACCTGAAATGCCTCACATTTTCTTGAATTATGAATGAACTTTTTGGTGTTTTGGTTTATTAACTGAATAACAAAAAGCAGTTTGACAAGACTGCTTCTAATCCGTTCCTGAAAAACAATATGTCAGTGAAACATTGTACGTGGATCTGTATCAAACTACAGTTTGTAGTTTACAACTAGGCAATTTAAAGAGACCAATTAACCCAACGGCTTTGGAGCTGTGGGAGGAAACCCATCCAAGGATGAACGGATGATAATAACTACGAAAAATGCTAAAATCAGATTAAAGGGGGAAAAACACAGATACACCAGGAAAACCTGAACAGAAGAAAAAAAAAAAGAGGAAAAGTGAAAGATAAAGACAAAGAGGACATAAAAGGAGTCTATTTCAACCGAAAAAGGTTGAAATAGAGAGAATAAACACTGGAAATAAACAATAAGAGGAGGTGAAAGAGAAGGCGTTTGTTTGTATAAAATGAGGACAAAGTGCCTCCTTCATGCTGTCTTCCTTTCAGGTTTTAGGTGGGTGAAGAATATTTACCTGTGAAATAAACACTCAGAGACTCCGGCAGGCCTGTCGGGTTTAAACACAGCAAAAAGTTACAACTGGAAGGCGATGAAAGTAAAATAAAACCCTAACTGTGCATTCAGGCGCTGTCGCACTGCACAAAAAAAACCTCAACAAATACGCAATAAGGCTTAAGACAACTGAGGAGGCAAAGAGGATGGAGGTTCTGCTCCAAAAACCAGGATTAAGAAACATTTAACTCGGACCGCTTTGATGTTGGATTATGGATTATCTTTCAGAACCAAGGTGTCTTAAAATATCCTCTGAACTTTCCAAGCCGCCCTCAGACTGCTTTTAAAACGGAGGAGTTCAACCTCTGCGCTGCTCTGTGTCCAGAGTTTATAAAATGACTGACGCATAAAATAATGAATGACTGTAAGTGAAGTCGCACCAGTAAAGGAGTACTGGTAGAGCTCTTGGAGGTGGGACGGCGCTGGCGGCGGTCTGTAGATTATCTTGCCGTTGTTGACGTCAGCCTGCGTGAAATGTTGCACTGCCTTGTACGGCCTGTCCCGATGCTCGATGAGTCCTAAAAAACAAACACAGGAAGTGGCAAAGTCTACAAACTGACTGGGACAAAAGGGTTTTACATTTTTATTCGCTTCCCGGTAAAACATGTTTACATTTCTCAGGTTTTAAGGGAGTGCAAAACAAAGAGACTCCAATGAAAGACTAAGAAAGTAAAAGATCCGACATTTCAAAACATGAAGGATTTATGTTATGTAGTGCAGCTTTAAACATGAACAAGTTAAAAGATGATAGAGAAATAAATGGATGGATGGATGGATGGATGATTGGATGATTGATGGATGGATGGATGGATGGAAGGCTGGCTGGATGGATGGATGGATGGATGGGTGGATGGATGGATGGATGGATGGATGGATGGATGGATGGATGATTGATGGATGGATGGATAGAAGGATGGATGGATAGAAGGATGGATGGATGGATGGATGGATAGAAGGATGGATGGATGGATGGATGGCTGGCTGGCTGGCTGGATGGATGGGTGGATGGATGGATGGATGGATGGATGGGTGGATGGATGGATGGATGGATGGAAGGATGGATGGATGGATAGAAGGAAGGATGGATAGATGGATGGATGGATGGATGGATAGATGGATGGATGGATGGCTGGCTGGATGGATGGATGGATGGATGGATGGATGGATGGATGGATGGATGGATGGATGGATGTAAAAACACTGGAGCGAAAAGCACCGGATTGTGTTTTGGTTTTAGCGTTTTAGCTCTGAAAAATGTTCCCTCTCCTCAGGACGACTCAGACTAATTGATCATCCCATTAGTTGATGAATGAGCGCCGTTTTAAAGCAGTTTTCCGTTTCATTAGACCGAGGTTCGAGTTACTCAGCAGACTGACAGATGCTGAAATCAACATGTTCAGGTCTGAGTGGTGCATTAAATGCAGCAAAGCCAACACAAATCCACTTTAAGAAGAAGTTTGGAGGAACCAGATGCAACAAAATCCCGTTTCAGTGCAAGAAGTTGAATTATATAAACATCCTGCTCCTCAAAGCGAAGCCAAAAAGCAACTTCTACTGATTTTAGGGGTGACATGCCTGCGCTCTGGCAGTGTTTAAAAGAAAACCATAAAATCTACAGGACTGACGCATATATTTCCTCAAAGCAGACACCCGTGGCTACGTTTTGATGCATAAATTACTTCTGTAGAGTGAAATAGGTACAAACAGTAACGTTTTGTTTGTGAAAAAACAAACTCGAAAAAACCTCAGCGTGCGCACTCTAGCAGGTGAAGACCAATGGAAAACTGAAAACCGCCAAAAATTTACACAAATACAAAATCGTGATTTTAGAAAACCGTAAGAGAAATCAAAACGCTAAATCATTTGAAGGCAGCTCAACATCTTGTGACTTGTATTAAAATTTTATGAAGTTTTTAGGTTGAAGTAGGAAAAGACAGTAAAGTGTTAAAGATCACAACGTTTTTGTTGAAGTTTGTGGAATTCTGAGAATCTTCAATGCATCCCAACGGAGCTAAACTGTCCCTAAAAAATATCATAAAAAGCATAAAGGCTGAAATTACCAAAAAAAATATGTAGCAGAATTCTCAAAACGAAGCTGAACATTTTAACATGGAAGCTGTTGAAATCAGGTGAGGCGTGAAGAACTGGGTAAGTGGGAAAAAAATGTACGGAAAACAAAAAAATGAAGAAAAATACTATCTTAAAAAGTGAAAATGCACCCATTCTTGATAAAAATACGTTTCAAATTCAAAAATTATTTATTGATCCCAAAACGGAAATTAAATAAAATTAAAGTGTTGTGTGTTTTATTTTTATCTAAAATGGGAGAATGTCTTGAAATATACAAAATAGTAAGATTTGTTTTGCAGAAAAGGGAATTTTTACATCTGAAACATAAAGAAATATCTTGATTGGATGTATTATAATAAGAAATGCATAAAAGTTTTAAACTTTTTGGGTCAACTGTTTGCTTTTTTGGGGCAGAAAAAGTCCGTCTGCTTAGTCTAAAATCAAGACTAAAGCTGAAAGCTCGTAAAGAAATTAGAAATATATATTTTTAATATTATTATTAATTCATTAGTTAATATTATTTAAACTAGTTTCATTAAAGAAAATTTGACTTATGTGAGAATGTCAGCTTAAAAGTTTAAATAGGCATATGTTAAAGAACACACTGGTAATAGAGGTAGGATAAGTGTTTGGATAAATTCAGCTACTAAAATGAATGAAAATCAATTCAAAGTAAAAACATGAGTAGAAATAGGAACCTGTGTGTGTGTGTGTGTGTGTGTGTGTCTCACCTTGTCCCGGTAAGAGTGGTTTGGTGACGTTATAAACGAGCTTTTCGCTCGGAGTCCCAGAATCGATGAAGGAGAGAGCTGAAGGCGTTATTTCTGTCACCTGATCCTCCAGAGCCTCCACAAATAGACACAAATTAACAGATTAAGATGAGAACAAAAACAATCACAGCAGCTACATATGAAACCTACAGAACAGACTTCGATCCAACTACAGGGATCCTATTCCAGACAAAAACCTCTCTCTGCAGTTTGATTCAGAATAAGATCTGCACACAAATGCAATAAAAGGCAAAAAATAAAGATAAGAATAAGTAATTTTGAAGAAATTATCAAGCAACTCATGAAAATACTCATAATTTCACTTCACTCTTGCTACTTTCTCCAGATTTTACAATAATTGTTGTTATTTCAACTTTTAACTTCATGTTCTCTGTTTTTTCTCCTCTAGAAGCTGAATCACTTAGTCATGTCATTAATGCGACTCAACAAGTTTACATTCATTTAGAAACAACAATACTAATGTTTTAATTCAGAAAGAGTTCAGAAATCAACATTTGGTGTAAAGATTTTCAATGGGGTTCAGTGCAGTGGTCTCTTATTTCTTCCAGAGCTGAATATGTAAAAAAGGCCAGACCCAGGAAAGTTGGATGGATGGACGGATGGATGGATGGATGGATGGATGGATGGATGGATGGATGGATGGATGGATGGATGGATGAAAAAATCCATCCATCCATTAATAATACATACAATACCTCTACGTAAACCAATGACTACTTATCGTTGATTTCAAATTCAACAGATTCTAAACATTTCAAAATAATGAATAAAAAGAGTGCAACAAAACAGTGTTTTATGAAAATATACAAGTTTTGTGCAAAATTACAGAAATTTCTAAAGAATTTTCAGCTGAACGCTTTTTAAAAACGTTGTGAAAAGACGACTAAATTTTAGCAACCTGCCTGAATCCGTTTTTTTCTTGCCCAATTGGGCGGCAGTGAAGCTTTGGGTCACAGGTCAGTGAGATTGTGTTTGGTTTTGCTTACGGTGATCTGCAGGTCGCAGTCCGGGGCCAACTGTGGGAATCCCGGCATCTGAGGTAAAACGCCGATGGTGAACGTCTGGGCATCGCTCTGAATGAGCGGAGAAGCATCCGAGGAAACCTGCAGACGCACGCACAGACGGACAGTAGATTAAAACATCATCAAAAAGTTAATTTATTTAATTAAAAACTGACACTCCTGTTATGTAGATTCATTACACACATTCTCCATCTTCACAGAGAATGTTCTTCAGAGATCCAAAGTCTTATTTTCTTATGAATTTTACGATTTATTTGGAAATAAAGAGTCTGGAGAAGCACATTGCTTGAAGTCCAGTGTGACGTTTCCACAGTCGGTGATGTTTGGGGGGCCATTTGGTTCTGGTCCACTGGGTTTCCCAAACTCCAAAATCAGGACAAAATCTTTTTTTCTTTTTGAGTTTGTTTACTGCAGTTAACGATTAATTGATAATTCAATTAGTTGACACTTGTTTCAATAATTGATTAATCCCGATTAATCGTTTCAGCCCTAAAGTACATAGATCTACAGTATAGGAAAATAATACTTTTTTATGAGTCTGCATACTGAAGTTGCGATTAATCGATTATTTGATAATTATTTCAATAATCGATTAATCACAATTAATCTGATTAATCACAATTAATCTGATTAATCATTTCAGTCCTAAAGCAGATAGAAGTAGGAAAACAAAGGGCCTGCTTTTAAACTGGATTCCTCCAAAATATTTTGCACTGAGATTACAAGACAAAACTTGGTTTTCTCTCTTATTGTGGAAAAAAAACATAAAAACAAAAGTCTGACCAGTCTGACCTTTACGCTAATAAACTAGAAAAGTGATATTAGTTCCTGCTGTGACAAATTTTTACAGGTGTGACAATTGCCTGGAAAGAGGTCTGATTGTAAGAGTTCAAATCTTCTGTCAACAACCACTGCCATTAAACTTTTACAATCCTTCAAAAAGAGTAAGAAAAGAAAAGAGTCTGCTTTTACCCCAGCAGATGAGAGGAAGCTCTGTAAAGCACTTTACGGAAGCGCCGAGGTTAAAAGGTTGCTTTGAAAGCGGAGGGCGCTTACCGGAGTAACCGCTCACATCCCTCAGGTCCTCCCAGGTTTGCAGCTTTTCTTCTCAACATGTTATCTCTGAGCGCTAATAGCCACTAATGCTGAACACGATCGGCTTTCTCTGCCCTCTTAGCTTCGTGCTTGCAACATGTTCGAGGTTTTCAATTAGACCGTGAGAGATTATGATAACTGAAGGGTTGATAAGGTAACATGACTTAAAAGAAAAGCTTCATATTTGACCTTTTTTTTTTGTCAAACGTGACCCTGAAGTCGTTCCAATAGCAGTTCTGTCTGAATCCACGCTTTGTGTCGCATCCTTTTGGATGAAAATATAGTATCAGAACTTGTAGAGATGAAATCAGTGCCACCAATCACAAGTAATGTGCTGTCATGAGAGTCAGAGTCGATTCAGCGGGATTTATTGACGCCGGCGTTGCTGCGGTAAATTACCGATTATACAGCAGATTCGATTCAACATAAATGCTCTGCTGCTTATATATGGTGCTTTTTAAAAGCTTCTGAAGGTCTCTGCTTTTTTGTTGGTTGGTTTTTCACTCAACACATAAATTCAGAACTTTTCTCTGAAACACATAAAAGGGAAAACACAAAGTGGTCAGAAAGTTCTGGTGGTTTCTTCCACAAACTTCTGTAATCTGTTCATATTTGTGCAAATAACAAATATTAGCACAAATACTATTACAAAAAACGTAACATTATTACATTTTTTGAGATCTTTTATCCTGCTTTACATTGTGAGAAAGTTTATGAATTTAATGCACCAATCAGCTAAAGAAACTATTATGCTTCCTTTTAAACAAGTTGGGTTAGGTCTCTGCGCTATACAAAACAAGTTTATTGATGTTTTTTTTTGCACAAAATCATTCTCGATTGATTACATTTCAGTCTGCTCAGTTCTGCCTTTCAGAATGAGCTGTTTTAGTGCTTAAAACCACAGAAGCTGCAGCTGGCCACGGCCCCCAACTCAACGTTTACACTCACACGTGAAAATGGCTGCAAACAGATGCGCAATTATACAACTGTATGTCTTCGAAAAGAAGAAGTGGAGCCTCCTGCACAATCAAAAAGAATGAGGAAGGTGGTTACTGGATGGCAAGTCGACAATAAAACTATTTTCCAGCAGCCATTGTACAGCGCCTACAGCGGTAAAACCAACTAAACCTCCACTTGTGTTGCTAGGTAACAGGACTGTACACTAAGAAATATCCACTTATTGAAAAAAAAAAAAGGTTTGGGTGTTTTTTCTGTGTTTGCTGTGTTGCTTTTAGAAGCAGTTGAGACCCAAATGTAATTAGAAATACATGCAAAAGGTTAATTTTGCATAATAGATTAATTTTAATTAATGATTTCTTGATTCCATTTGGTTCTGGTCCACTGGGGGGGGTGATTACCTTTTCACACGGGACCAACTTTTTTTCCTTCTTAAATTCCTTAAGAATGGAAACTACAAAAATTGGGTTGAGAACTGTCCAACATTTTAATAAAACTAGAAGGAAAGTGGAGAACCATCATCTTAGAGGAAGAAATGTGGTTGGAAAAAAGCCCTGAATGATTGATAGTAACTTAAACGTTTGACGAAATCAAACTGAAGAAAAACAACAGTAGAAGTCAGGGCTATTTTTAATAGTGAAAGTAACTCAGTAAACTTTATAGACTCTATCAACACCTTGACAAGTTGCTGTGAAACTTTACAAAGCAAAACAGTTCTGGGACATTTTCTTTTCTCATAAAAAGTTTGGCTTCAAACTGAAATGCATTCAAGGATAATTAGATGTTGCTATCAGCTTTTGGCTGCCTCTTCTGTTTTGCTACTGAAGGTGGAAAACACTGATTAATACTCCATTTCTGGGACTTTTATAGGATTTTGAGCCAATTTGCAAATAATTTGGCTGCATTACTGATGTTCAACATAAGTCTGTGTAGGATGATCAGCTCACTGCATCGGTTCTGAAACTTGGATTAAAGAGGTGAAAATCTTCAGCAAAGAGAATGAGGATGAGAAGGATAAAGTTGGCAGATTTAAACTAACTTTGAGGCGCAGGATTAATACACCAGATAATCAAAAGCGCTTTACATGACAGAGCACAAAAGTTAGATATGCTAAACTACAGACGCGGAGATGTGACAAAAAAGAAAAGCGTTTTAGATTTCTTTGAACAACACAGTTTGAGAAAGTCTTAAGAAAAAGAACAAAAACGGAGAAGGGAGGTGAAGGTGAAAAAAAGATCGATTGTGAGACGGCGAAGTAAAAGAGAGGGATGTTAGAAAGGTCAGAGTCTCCCGGAGAGAGACGGTGGAGGTGAACTTTGTTGGAGCTTCAGAAAAACACTACAAAGAGCATAAAGTCCAAGAAAACAACAGCAGGAGTCTTTGTCACTGTTTCCTCTTTGGATTTACTGTTTCTACTCCAAAGTTACATTTTTAATTTTCACCTAGCAAACCTAAAAAAGCTTTTTGGCTTACGGTCTGCAAAAAGACTGAAAGAAAGTAAGCAAAGCTGAAAATAGATGTAGATATTTAAAGAGAAGGTTGTGGGAGAAAAGTTTAGGTGTTGAGTTTTAGGACACAAAATTATACAAATCTTAATCCATAAATTCAGAATGTAACCTTTGACCTCTGGTAAGTACAATGGCGTATTAGGGCCATTGTAAATAGAAAAGAAAAGAAAGGAGGAGAAAGAACTCAGAGATTTTGAGATTAATCTCAGAAAATTTACATACATTTCTTAGTGTGAAAAGTTAAACATTTTCTAGAAAACAGTGTAATTTTTCTAAAAAAAAAATCTAAGAAATTTTCTAGAAAAATTTTTTAAATTTGAGTTGGAAAGTCAAGAAATTGCTAGAAGAAAATCTGAAATTTTGAGATTAATTGCAGAAATTTTCTAGAAAGAAAAAGTTTCAGGAGAGAGTTTCAAATTTTTGACTTTTGAAAAGTTTGAAAAGTTAATAGTTTGCAATCAAAATAAAAATTTTGAGAGTTGTTTGGATAACAATTATGTCCAATTGATTAATTGCATACAAAATGTGGCACATTTAAGCCTGTTTTAAACAAAATGTTCTACCAAATTTGTTTGGTAAAACATATATCTTATGTTCTTTGGTAGAACATATTTACAGTTTTTGTTTTATCTTAAATGGAAAATGTATATATTTTCTGTGCAGTTTTTTCAAAAGTTTTGACTTTTGCGAAAAGTTAAAACCTTTCTAGAAAAACACTCAAAAAGTTTGAGATTAATCTCAGATACTTTTGAGAAAAGCTTGGAGTTTCAAAATCAGAAGACAAAGATTTTGTGAAGTCGAAAATTCACCACAGATCCATCATTTATTTGCAACATTAAGCCCGCTGTGAGCGTTGAGCCCTGACCTGGAACTGGAAGGAGTCGCTGTCGTAGCTGGAGCCGAAGTGGCGGTACCACACAGTGCCGTCATTCACGTCCTGCTGGGTGAAAGATGCCGTCGGCGTGAAGAGCTGGTCGTCGATCAGGGAGGGATGCCAGCCTTCTGGTGGGCTGTCAGCTGGCATGGACACAAGCACCACCTCCCCTGGACAGAGGATGAAGGTGATCAAATGTTTCTCCTCTCATTTGTGCAATAAATCAGTCAAGAACCATAAGGAGAATAAAACGAGGGCATCAAAAAAGTCCTAAATATACGACAGTGGAGTTGGTTTTGACAGACTAAGCAACTTTAATAATAAACGCATTAAAAGATGCAAATAAACACATTCTTGTCTACATACTTTATTGCTTAAAGTACAATAAAAGAATTAATTTTGGTGTCTGTTTCTTTGTTGCAAAAAAGGAATCTGCAGCTAAAAAATAAATTTAAAATCAACATGTGAAAAGATGTTTATTCGAGTGTCTGCTTGACTTAACACCAACAGAGTGTAGGGCTGATCCGTTTGCAATTCTATGAATTGACCGATTAATAATTGGTTAGCAAAAGGTGCTCAACTGGAAATTTTTATTCTTTTAAATAAATTTTAAACGAGTGAAGCTAAAACTGTGATAAATAAGGACCTTGTGGTAGAACATGTTAACTATAACCATGATATTATTAAAGATATCCTTATTTATCAGCCCTAAAGCAGATAGATTTAGCTTAGAAATAACTTTTGAGTCTGTACACTCCAGTTAATGATTAATCAATTACCAAATTAGTGGATGAGTATTTTAATAATCGATTAGTTACGATTATTCACAATTAAGTAATTCAGACTTAAGCAGATAGATGCACAGTTTAGAAAAACAACACTTTCTTGAGTCTGTCTACTACAGTTAATCAATTACTAAATTAGTTGACGATTATTTAAAAAATTGATTAATCACTATTAATCTTTTTAGCCCTAAAAGAAACATGATTCGGAACCGAGCTCCCACCATATTTAGGTTGTCCCTCTGAGGCCAGGATGGTGTAGAGGATGTCGTCGGAGCCGACTCCTTTTAAGTCTGTCCGCAGGTACTTCTTATCGAGCCGCACCGTGCCTCCCTCCTTCACCCAGGTCATCGGTAGAGACACCAGATGAGGAGAATCCTGAGGCTGCAAAAACAAACACATCAGAGTCAGATGGAGGTTCCCGGGTGTTCGCCTTTCTGCCACTGGAGCAGCAGGATAACACTTCTGCTATTAGCTGAAATTACACATGCAGCCTGTTTTTAATCTACAGAGAAAGTGATATTTTGATTTCATATTATTTCCTGCTATTTTTTTTGTATGCTTTCACTTTTTTTTTTTTTTTAAGCCCCAGGAGTTTTCCATGCAGCAGCATCTGTCGTCAGCTTTATAGAGCAGAAATAAGAAATAACAGCAAGTTCAGTTTCTGATCTGCGAACTGAAAACTTTACAATCAGGGTTATTTTTGTAATGCCATATCGATCATACTGCCTGCAAACAAAGAGCAGGGCTAGATGTAGAGAGAGCCTAGAGATTGCTGATGATTCATTGTCGCTCAAGGCTATTCAGGTTAAAGAAAAAAAATTCAGAGAAATTCTGTCGTGAAGGTTTGAATCGAGCCCTTTTACCTCGCTCTGTCTCCCTGCTGTCTAAATAAAAATAGCTGATATAGAAATCCTGTGTCAGAGAATGAGAGCTGTAACATAACATAAGAAACGTTAACAAAGACATTATATTTTTAAAGGAGTAAATATCACTGAAAAGTTTAGGAATATCAGCACTGCTTTTAAAAACAAACCCTGGGGATGGATTGATCTCACAGAGGAAAATTATGAACTAAAAACAACTTTGTTTTTCTTTGTACCGCCTTCAGGTTTCGGGGAACTTGTTACGAAACATTTTTAACCAGATTATGTTATAAATTTAAACTTTGATTAAGCAGTAAGGGCAACATAAAGTGTTCAGTGGGCACAGGAATTATTTAATCATCTTAAATAATTTGTTCATCGCTACAACTACCTCACACTGACGGAAATAGAAATATCAATGACCACCAGTGCAAAGAGGTAATGGCTGCCATCTGCTCTGCTCCTCCACCTGAAAATCAGCCTGATTTAATCTTTTTTTTGTGGGAAAACTGCTGTTTTTCTTCTGGTGATTGTCTTTAAAAGCTGCCCTGTAAACGTATTCACAGCTGGTTCACGCTTTGTTATCTTCACAACAATGTTAAATTATGTCAATGAAGGTTTTGAAAGCTCAAATTTAAGACTTTTTAAGACCATTACGGATGGAATTTAAGATCTACATCTCCACAAAAACTTATGAACTTTGTTCAGCTAACTGGCAAATTGACACTAATTCGACAGACTACTTAGCAAGGGTGTATTAGCAGCTAGTTAGCGCCTTGAGTCACAGAATGCAATGAAAACGTCTGTGTGCGACTCAAACTTTAGCCTGACGGAAAAGTCCCACAATAAAAAAACTAGATACAAGTTTAAATAGTCCTGTCAAGACAAATTTAAGACCTGTGATTAATGTATGTAAGGCCAACTAACTGCTGTCATGTTTACAATAATGTTAGTGTATCTTATTCAAAATTTCTAAATGTTTTACCAACTCAAAATTAAGACTTTTGAAGACATTTTTAAGACCATTATGTATGGAAATTAAGGCTTGTATCATCACAAAAAATTCATAAACTTTGTCCATCCAACTGGCTAAAAACTTGCACTTATCCATGATAAACACAAAAGCTAGTTAGCTAGCTAGTAAAGGTATTTGGATTATGGTGAAGTTGAAGGAAAAAAAAGATTAAAATGGTATAAGCTAAAACCAAATTTCTCTGCAGTTCCTTCTGCAAAGCTTTTTAAAGTACATTTGTGGATTTGCCAATTTATGTATATTTTTGTAGATCATATCTAAAATGCAACTTGTGAAGTTGAAATACCAAGACGCAATGTTACTTAACACAATTTGCTCACATTTGCAAAGCGCCATTAATTTTACTTAGCACTGACTGGCTTCATTATTTAAGGAAAGGAGGAGAGAGAATATTAAGAATAATGTAAAATCTTAGAAATTACCCCCCAAAAAATAAAAAAAAATATTAATACCCCATTTTTTCTCATTAGAATACTTATTTTTATTCATTTTCTGGCTCTGTAATAACTTCATTGAGTCATTTATACTTTTCTGTATTTATTCTTAATTATGGCCGTCCCAGTCCTCCATAATGAATCCCTGGGAGGATTTTAATAGCGAGCTTTCCCTGTGTTTCACTTTGAGCTAAAGATAAAAGCACAAAGGCTCAGGTACCTACAGCAGTGCAAAGCATAAATACTCTCCTGTAAGAGTTGAAAAAGGTGGTAAAACATCAAAAAGGTGTGAATACGGCGTGTCAGGCGGATAATGTGTGGCATGCATGAGAATCTAAATTTGCAGATAACAACCTGCAGGCCATCCGCGGCACTTCTGCCTGCTGCTGGGCTGATCCGAATCACACTGATTCACAGAGGCCACGACAGAAAGCAGAGAAGCACAGAAAAAGAAACCACATACATCAGCATGGCAGGCTTTTAACTCACAGAAACACGTCATCTGGGAGATAATGGCTCTCTCAGGATGAACACCAGGAGCTCTCAAGGACATTTAGAGCCAGGAGCTCAGGATAAAGCGGGTCAGAGGGACCTGGTTGGGTTTTTAACTAATATTTTCCCTCTGGTCTTGTTCTGACCTGCAGCTGCGACCGTATTTATTCATTTTCTGAGCTTTGCTTGGACAACCCTCAAATCTAACGAGCTTTTTCCACGTGAGATTCGAGTTGATAAACAGCCTAATCTCCGTCAAACAGGTGCGAGAGCTAATGAAAGGCTCATGCAAATGTGGAGAAAAAAAAAGCTAATTTGCCTAATGTAATTTTAAATGGCCTGAACACAAAGGATAAAGAGAAAGTGAAAAACAGGAAATGAACACAAGCCGTGCTCCATCAGAGGCTGTCTCTCTACTGCAACTGTGAGAAAAACTTTGTCAATATTCCACAACTGTCAAAAAAACAACAACAAAACTACACTATACACAAGCACAATTATACCACCATGCAAAGCAGAAGTGGCGCCTCCTGTACAACCAACAAGTGGTTTCTGAATAGAAAGTCAACAACTAAAGAGTAGTCTCTTCAAGCAGCCATTAGCTGCGTTTTCATTTCAAATGTGCGCAAAACTTTGCCAATATTCTACTAATATTGATAAAGCTACAACAAAATGGCTGCAAACAGATGTGCAGATGTGCAACCTTCTTCGAAAAGCAGAAGTGGAGCCTCCTGCACCACCAACAAGAATACAGCAAGTAGTTTCGGAATAGTAAGTCAACAAAGTCGAAAAAACACAATTTTGCAATTGCTGTGTTTGCATTAAATAAAAAAACGCAAGTAAATTGCATGTGAATAAGTTAGTTCACGCGATGAGCTGCATCATCTTCCTACAACTTCCTGTTGTCTTCTTCGTGATTTACGCCAGTGGCAACATCGCTTTGTTGATCATGTGACTCGTGTGAGGCAAAAAAAATGCTTCCATTGGAATTTTGCAAAACAGCCCAAAAAAACACCAATGTCCAGTTTTTTGAAAATTGCCGTGTTTCCATTAAGCATTTTTTTTTTCTAAATGTCAAATTGCACAATCACTGGATTATTGGAAATGCAGCTAATGACACAAGTTTTCCTACAGTATGTATTTAATGTTGAGCAAAAAGTATCCAGAGGTTGTTTTGCTTTTAAAATGACTAAATGTGTGGAGAAACTGTTCACAAGAAGAAACTTTAGGAATGTCAGGCTTTAAGACTGCAGGAATCTCTAAAGGTTTTGCTTCTCTGCAATATATAAAACCACTCTGAAACAAATAAAAATATATATTATCCTCAGCCACAGTATGCATGAAACATGTATAAGAGGAGACCTTTATAGAGCTTCCAGACAGAATGTAAACCAAGACGATGCAGAGTTTTTGGCTGCCCTCCACAAAAACAGAAATAAATGACTCTGCAGAGATGGAGTCAGAGTCATCCATAAAACATCAGCTGGCTGCCCGCCTGGACGGTCGTGCTGTTGTAATGACAGAGTTTCACGCTCCCACGGGGGGACGGGCGAACAGGACGATTTCACCAACTTCTCAAACAGAAATTGAAAGGCGAGGAATGATGATTAAATTCTCTTTGGCAACACATTTCAATTTAATCCGGTACGACTGAGAATGGCGTCTGCGACGAGAGAGGGAGGGAACTGAGAGCATGCAGGTAATATCTTACGCTGCAGGTAAAGTAAAGTGGGCTCTTTTCTGCCCATAAAAACATTTAGCAGGGTCCTTTAACCCAAAAAGAAATGCCAACTTATGACACTGAAGAGTTACTTAAAGGTTAATATTGCCTGAACTTTGGGAAGAGCATCAGGAATTGTATAATTAGGTAATTAGTAACCTGGTAAGAAGAAGAAAAAAAAATCAATCACACACAAGGTTTCTACACTTTTCCCCCAGTAAAATTCAGGGTCTTTTCAAGCATTTTCAGGGTAAATTTTCAAACTTTCCCATCATCACACTTTGGAGTTAAAAGCAAACTGTGAATAAGCACCTTCACTTTTCTAAGACACAACTTTTTAACTTCTATAAAACTACCCTATAGATTCTAGATATGTACTTTTGTTCCTAGGAAACAACCTTTTAACCTTTTACTAGAAAGGTACTTTGATATTTTTGGAAAACAAACAAAAATACAAGTAATCTGTAAATAGTTAATACATGCCTTTGTAACCCAGTAACCCAGTAAAACCAAGCCTTTCATGTTTAGAAAAATAAGCAATTAAATATCTAGAAAGTACTCTGAAAGTTCTAGAAAAGTACCTTAGACCTTCTATGACACAACTCCTTAACTTCTAGAAAAATGCTCTAACTTGTAGATAAGTACTTTCAAACCTCTATGAAACAATCCTTTAATGTTTAGAAATGTACTCCAAGTCATAGAAAAGTATTTCATAGCATCTGGGAAACAGCCTATAACTTCTAGAAAGTACTATAAAAGTACTTCAGACTCTTTAACTTATTGAAAACTACCCTGTAAATTCTAGATAAGTACTTTCAAGTTTCTAGGAAGCTACTTTTTAACGTTTAGAAAAAGTACTTCAGAGTATCTGGGAAACCCTTTAACTGCTCAACAGTACTCTGCAAGTTGTAGAAAAGTACCGTTTACCTTATTGGGAACAACCTTTTAACCCTTAGGAAAGTATTCTGTAAATTGTTAATAAGTACAATACTTTAACTTCTAGAAAATACTTTGTATGTTCCAGAAAAGTACATTTGAACTTCTGGGAAACAATCATTTCTTTTCATTGACAGGAATTAAAATTTCTGTTACTTTTGGCTTTTCTTGTCGTAGTGGAAAGGTTAAAAATGATCAAACAAAATAAAACACTCCTATTTCAGACGCTATAATCAGCTTGAGCTGCAACTTGTCTACAAATCAAGAAAGAATAAAGAAAGAGTCCAGCAGGAGGTCGATCTTCATCCACTCGACATCCATCATCTCCGTGACAACAGAGCTCAAGTATTTCCTCCGGATGTTTGATCATTTATTTCTCCTCCATTTCTGGAGGGAAACAGATGAACCCCCAGGTTTTTTTTTTTTGAGGCTCAAAGACTTTTTCTTTGGGACAGAAATTAAAAGCCAGCGATCCTGCTTTCTATTCTGCTGACCTCCCTCCATCAGGAGGAAGTCCATCCATCAGGGGATCGTTATGGTCTGATTAGCCTCCTGCGCTACACAACCGTAATCCGATTTTCCAGGAGGCCTTTTGTACAAGGCACAACCTGGAGCCGACGTTACCAGAAAAAACTGAAGACTCACTGACTCAAGTTTGCTGCTAATGAATCCCTCGAGGTTTTATCGCGGATCATTGTGAGGGATCAGCTTTCATCTGCAGTTTTGGGATTCCATCTTATCTTGTTTTTATCTTTTCTGTTTGTGTGCAATCTAAAACATCCTCTCCATCTGGATGCTTTGAGCGTAAATCCACAGAAGACAGCTTGGCATTTTGGCAGGTCCACATGGGCAGGCTTTAATTAGATTCTGAATATCAAGGAGTCCCACGAGATCCGGGTAAACATCTCAGATGTTTAGCAAACAAGCTGTAGGTCGGCCATGTGTAGCCGGCAGACTGCACTCATGCGTTTTAGGCACATCATTTAACTCGACAAGCGCTCTGAGACGCCTTGAGGAGTTCTGATATTTCTGACAACATCTGACAGAAAACAGATTCTGAGCTGTGATAGTGCAACAACAAAGCGCTTCTCTTTTCCAGCATTGCACAGCAGTAAAATCAGCCGACCAAACGTGCTGGAACTCAGCTTAGGTTGCTAGGTAACGGGCTGGGCTTTGATTGGGTTGCTAGGTGACGGGCCCCTGCCTTCTGATTTGTAACATTACATTCCGGAGGTTTTCCACACCATAAAACACAAACTTGTTGCTAAAAACTGGCTGGGTGAGTTTTTCTGCCCCCCCCCCCCAGCGCTTGGGTGGTTGGCTTGTTAGGAAACAGCCTTTTAACTTCTAGAAAGTACTTTAAAAGTTCTAGAAAAGTACTTTGAAACGTTTGGAAGACAACCCTTTAGCCTTTAAAAAGTAATCTGATATGGGCCGATTTTGAAGCAAATGAGAAAACAAAAGGTTGTACTTCCTGTCCTTCAGGCATTTGACCTGTGAAAATCTGATTTTACATGGAGCGTTGCTGCCATCTATTGGAATTTTAGGGAACTTCTTTACTTCAGTCGGACATTTCTATCCCAAATGCCGTATTCCAGTTTGAGTTTCTTCACAGCAATGCTTGTCAGCAGCAATTTATGTGTCAAAATGAGCGTTTATGTTAACATATGTGAAAAGAAGTTTTTTCAAATTAATTTAAGTTTATTTGAGTTAGTTTTGGAAATATCTGAATACCGAGAGCTTTGATTGTTTGCTTTGCCATAAGCTAACTAGCTAGTATGATGCTAACTTACAAGTAACTTTTTAGCAAGAAATATGAGCTTGTTTTAAGTAAATAATTCCTTAATATTGATTAAAAAGAACTTGTTTCACTGGCAGATTATTTCACTTATAGCAAGAGACTTTCCATGTGTTAAGTTATTTTATCTGCCAATGGAACAAGCACTTTTAATCAATATTAAGGAAATATTTACTTAAAACGCGCCTCTATGACCTGCTGAAAAGTTATTCTTAAGTTAGTTTGCCTTGAAATGTACTAAGATATTTGCACTAGAAACTAGACCAAAAATACTTGGTATTGTGTTGTAGCTCAGTATTAGAGTTGTTCATCCTTCTGAGACAGTACTGTTGTGGCACTGCTGATGTATGCAACTGAATGTAAAACTTTTCTGTTAGCTGCGCTCAGCTCATTCTGAGTTGTTTGTGTTTTGACAGTTTCAGTTCATTTTACATGGAAATAAAAGAAGAAGTAATTAATCCTGAGTCGTGTGAAAGGAGTTTGGATGATGGTTAGTTTTGGTACAAGGGGCCATAGCAACACCATCATAGTGTAAAATGTGAATTTTGTACAGTAGGTCCCCTTTAAGATCATTATTGTGTTTAAATTAAACAAATATACTAGTGATTGAAGCCATTACTGCTGCAGAGTTCTGCTCACTCTCTGTTCGCTTTCTGTTCTGTAGTTTATGCCGTGATAATCCACTTGTGCGGATCAAACAGCAAGGCAACAAGGAGGCGGCAGCGACAGTGACCACTCTGGGATCTTATCCAAAAGCCGCGGACGCAAACCGAGGACGTTCCGTTAGCTTTCCATCATCCTGTCCGTCCTGCTTGGCTTGAAGGCATGACAGACTGCAAAATCAGGACATTTTACAGTAAATTAATACTGCCATGTGTGAGTGCGTGAGTGTGTGAGTGGGATGTTATTGATTTACAGAAGGGGAAGAAGAAGCAGAGGAGTTTAGCCTGAAGCGCTCCATCTGCACACAGCCAGACAAACAGAGCTGCCCTCCAAAATCAAAATGTTTTGACTGCGTGAGCAGAAAAACTAGAGGAAAAGTTTCTCTGCAGCAGGAAGAAAACAATAAAACAAAACAAGTTTCAACAGCCCAAGCTCTTAAAAAGCCCACAGCCATCACTCTGTGGAAAAACTGCTTGCTGCAATCAACCATTAATACAAAGAAAATATATGTAAAGAGGACCTATTATGCAAAATATATATTTTGCATGTTTTCGTACTTTCATTTGGTTCTCGACTGTTTCTAAAAACTTAAAAAATAAAACACCACCACAAACCGTATTTCTGGCAATAAGTTAAAGTCTTGAAAATGAGCCAGTTCAAAAAACCTCCAGAAAGTAACGTCACAAATCAGAAGGCACTGCCTGTTACCTAGCAACCCACGCTGCGCTCCAGCACGTTTGGTCAGCTGGTTTTACCGCTGTATGCGCTGTTCAATGACTTCTGGAAAGGACACTTTCTGCATTCCTGTTGGTTTTTATTATGTCAAGCACTTCGAACTGCCTTGCTGCTGAAATGTGCTATGCAATAAAATCTGAACTTGTAACTTGAACCACCAGTGAAAATGCGACATCGTTCTGGTGGAATTTTGAGTCCTAAAACAAAAAGAAAAAAAGAAATCAGTGCCACTTTGCTTCCTGCCTTCGGTTCACTTAGTAACCAGGAAGCCGAAAGGATATTTATCTTTCCAAACATCCCCTCTACCTGCAGCCACTCCTCCTGTTTGGTCGCCGGGGTTGACGCCGGCTGCAAGATAATTGCGTCCTTGTGATGAAATGCTCACCAGAAGCGATGACAGCTGCCATTGTAATGACTCGACCTGCTTTTTCTGTTTTAGCAGTGAGGCTACGGGGATCTGTCAGCGCCTCCGGGAAACTATTTTCAGGGATAAAGTCAGCAGAGCATCTTGTGAGGACATGTCAGCTGGAAGCAGAGGGATGACTGCTCAAGTTCATGCAATTAAAGGCGTCTAGAGGAATGCAGTTCGTGCCGAAATGGTTTTACTTGGAGGAGTTGCATTATAAAAGAGCAACATGTGAAAAGATTATCCCTGTCAAACTTCAAAAGTCAAATTTGTAATGCTTCAGACAACATACTCACACAAATGTATTATCATAATCCAATCTGGTCAAAAAAAAATTTAACTGTAAATTTAAAAAATGAAAATAAAAAACATCATTGTCAAGTTTATTTATTATATCATTTTTGAAAACACTAGCTCTTACCACGCATTTCTGTTCTTGTTTCTAATTATTATTTGTTATTTGTTTCAAAATCTTCACAATTTTTTTTCTTTTTATTTAGTTTCAAAGAGCCAAAGAGAGGAATTCAAATGTAATAAATAAGCTGCTTTATGAGTTATATTTTATTTTAATGTCAGCGTATCTGTTTCTGCTCGGAGGAAGAACTTTTGTTTTGTGATTCAAAAACTTTTTAAACATTAATCGAATTAAAATATTTGTTTTAACCGCAATCAATAATTGGAGTATTTGTCTTGCACACCACAAGAACACAGAGTCTTACCAAATGTTTTTACTTTGGTGCAAATATTTCAGGACATTTGAAATAAGACAAAACTAACTTACAAGCAACTTTTCAGCAGTATATGTTGTTTTAAGTAAATAATTCCTTAATATTGATGAAAAGGTGCTAGTTCTAGTGGTAGATTATTTTGTTTATAACACTGGAATTTTTTTTTTTTATAAGTGAAATAATATGCCAGTGGAAAAAGTCAATATTAAGGCATTATTGAGTTAAAACAAGCTCCTACCTCTTACTAAAAAAATTACTTTTAAGTTAGATTTGTTTCATTTCAAGTGTACTGAGATATTTGAACTAGAAACTAAGATTTAGGTTTTTTGCAGTGCAGCTAATGGCCATATGTTGTGTTTTTGCAAATAGAAAATGTTGGGGGGAAAAAAACACCATTAAAGGTTGAATGCGGAGCTGTTGACGTCACGCTGTCCTCCTTACCTTCTGGACTATCCGGACCTGGAGCAGGACGTTCCTGTAGCTGTGGCCGTCATTCACCTGCAGCACCGCGCCGTCCTCCGCCGCCGAGCCGTCGTGGACGTACTGGATCTGCTCCCTCGAGAGCTCCTCCAGCTTGAATCTGCTCAGGGCATGGTCTCCATGGAGACGGGTCAGCTGGCCGTGACGGGGCGGTTCGAGGACCATGACCAGGACGTCGGCGGGGTTGTCAGGGTCGTTGATGTGCAGCACCGACTTGGTGACGGCGGCCAGGCCGCCGGGCTCCTCTAAGGTCAACGGAGCGAGGGTCACCACTCTCGGGGGCTGGAAGAAGAAAATAATGAGGCAAAGAAGTAAGATTTCTGTTTTCAAATGCAAAAGGTGCTTTAGCAGATTAGAATAGGTCCATGAGCTACACAAAACATGTTTATGAAACAAAATCATTTTTAGATAATGAGATTTTATTCTGGTCAGTTTATAATAAGCTGATTTAGGGTGTCTTGTCTCTTTAAATCCAAATAATCTGCTGCTGACCAGGCCTCCTAACTCAGCATTTACACTCATACATAAAAATGGCTGCAAACAGATTCATAATTATACAACCGTACATCTCTGAAAAGCAGAAATGGAGCCTCCTGCACAACCAACAAGAATGCAGCAAGTGGTTTCCGGATGGTAAGTCAACAACAAAACTCTTGTCTTTTCCAGAAGCCATTTATTTATTTAATTAATTAATTTCCCAGCTGACCAAACGTGCAGGAGCTCAGTTGGGGTTGCTATGTAACGGTGCATTGTCGTCATTCGAGAGGTTTTTGAAAAAGATCCTTTTCCAGACAAAAAAAAAAAAAAAAGACTATCAATGTTAAGTTTATTTTGAAGCACTTTTAAAAACACTAAATTTTTGGTCTAGTTTCTGGTACACTTGAAAAAAAAACTAAAACTAACAAGTAACAAGTGGCTGGGTGGGTTTTTTTTTAAGCACTTGAGCTGCTTTTAGAAGAAGGTGGGAACCAAATAGTACAAAAAAAATCCAAAAAGTAAATTTTCCATAACAGGTCCCCTTTAAAAAACATCATTCTGTTTGAAGATTTGGAAACTGCTTCAGAGTTGGAGCACATCTCATCGCCATGAAAGGCTGCTGAGAAGATCTCAAAACCTGACAGCGGTTGTGTTTTCCTCTGCATGACTGCAGCCTGGCGCTGCGGCCGCCTGCTGCAGCGTGGAGATGCGATGTTGAAGGCAAGACGGAGGTTAACCAGGGCGCTTCGTTAAGCTGCACTCAGCAGCGCCCGACGCCTCACACAGCTAACAAAGCCAGCGAGACGCGGAGGCCTCCCGTTGTGAGAAACCTTCTCCAGAGTTGGTCGTTACCTTCCTGCTTCTAATTACCGAATGAAGATGAGAAGCGCAGGAGGCGGATATTAGAGAAGATAATCTGGTTCTTTTCTTCTCTGACCATAATGAGATTCTTTTAATGCAGTTTTTTAAATATGACATTCAACTGATGTGCAAATTTTAGCCTTCCTCAGGCGGTCCGCTGGCGCCCCCTGGCAAGGTACTGCATGTAAACGTGACGTGAGTTTAAAGTGGCTGGCTTACCAAAGGACTGTGTTTAAAACCAATAATGGATGAGTGGGTTAAAACCGGATCACTCAAAACAAAAACTGAAGATACTGGCGGAAAAAAACAACTCCAGCAATACTTTTATGATCAGAAGAAGTCACATCTACTGAGAGGCTTGACGTCGTTCACGAGTGATTGGATTCTTTTCTAGGCCGTGAACGAGTCTCAATTAGTTCTGTTCTTTGTTTTTACGACTTTGATTGCTTATAATGCTCTGCTTGCACATCAACATCTATTGTTATTTTTATTGAATTAAAAATGATTCAGTGAATTAAATACAACAGATAAGTACAAATGGTAGGAATTGGTGGATCATTTTATAGAGAATTTTTGTTTATGGCTAAGCAACTCAAGTTTTTTTTTTTCCTTCTATTGTGCTTCTAAATGAACACAAATTTTGGTAGGAAAGAATAAGTTGTTTTTTTTTATTTCCATGTGTTTTTGACATCATCGAAAAACTTAAGACTGCAAACTGTCAGAATCTGTAAATAACTTACAAAGTCGGCATGTTCATATTTACAAAACAGCGCATCAAAGAAAACAACAGTAAGTGAGTTAAGACATTTAAGATAAATTACCTTTAAGACGCTAATGTTTTCAATTCACTTCGCATATACTAAGATATGCGAAGGGAAATTTCAAGTTAAGTGTTTGTTAAATCAGTTAAATGGTTCTCAGTATGAAAAAGTTTGAGAAACGCTGCATTTAGTACTTGTTTTGGTTTTGACAGTTAAGAATCCAGGAATATTTTTGCTGCATAAAACTGCTCAAAGCATGAAATATTTAAATGTGAACATTATCTCGTATTTCTGGAAAGTTCAGTACATTTGTTTGAAATCCTGTGTTTTTTAAAAGCTTATCAAAGCTTTTAAGGAAAAGCTTTGATAAGTTGTTTTTCTGCTGTGAGCAGAAAAACAACCTGAAGATTCGCTTGCAGGTATCTGCGCAGAGCTGCAGGTGGAGAAGCGAGCGGGTTTTAAGCTGTCGGGTCGGGAGCTCCGAGCGGCGCAGCGACGCCGAGCGTGCGTCTAATGTGTATCGCTCCTCGCCTGCTGGATGAACTCCAGCGTTTTGGCTTTAAAGCAGCAGCTCAGGCCGAAGGAAACGCCTCGAACAAACTGGAGATGTCCTGATTCAGGGTGACCCAGACCCAGATTCTTTTACCAGCATTTCTACAACTTATATTTAGAAGCAGTAAAGCCACAAGGGTTTAAATTTAAGACCGACATGAAAACAGCTAATTTATTTACTCAATAACTAAAGAAAGTTAAGTATTTGCAAGTTTGTCTCACATATGTGTGATATGTGATTTTACTTGCTTAAAGGTTCATTATTATGCGCTATGCTTCATTGAACAGGTTAGGATAGGTCTATACAAAATAATTCTTAGATAATGAGACTAATCTCATTATCTCATTAGAACTGAGCAGACTCAGTACGTGAAAATGGCTGCAAACAGATGCACAATTACACAACCATACATCTTTGAAAAGCAGAAGTGGAACCTCCTGCACAACCAACAAGAATACAGCAAGTGGTTTCTGGAATATAAGTCAACAACAAGACACTTTTGTCTTTTCCAGCAGCCACTGTACAACACATACAGCGGTAAAACTAGCTAACCAAACGCGATGGAGCTTAGCTTGGGTTACTAAGTGACGGACTAGGTAATGGCGCAGTGCCGTTCAAATGTAACTCAACTTTGAGGAGATTTTTGAAACAACTCATTTTCCAGACACCAAAAAACATAAATTTATTGCCATTATCTTAATTTTAAGCTTTAAGGTTGTTTTTACAGACAAATGGCAGAACAAAAATGTGCAAAATGTGAATATTACTGAATAATTCCCCTTTAAACATGCAGTTTTATGACCACAACTCTATTGCAAGCTGACTTGGTGAGCAAAAATTCATTTTAATTGTACTTATTGATTCCTTGCATTATTGGAAGCGATGAAACTGATCAGTCTTTTCATGACCAGTAACAATTTCTGATTATCGTTCATACCCATCTCGTTAATTCTGATATTAAATGATTCAAATATTAATATTAAAAAGACATAAAAGAGGAAAATCCCTGCATATTTGATTTTAATTCAACAAGAAGTAAATGGATGAAAAGTTAGTCACCTTTATGCACCACAGAGCATATCCCTGAACTTCAAGCATCTTCTTAGTTTTAATGAATTAATAAATTCAAGATTCAAATATTTCAAAAAGAAACATAATTCTAAGTCAGATCATGGGACAAGGATGCAAAAATGTTGATGGAGGAAGAAATTCATAAATAAATGTACAAATTTACGAAAACATAAAAATTGTAAGGGAATTTAAGATTTTTCAGCAGTAAATGTAACATTTTGGAACCTTCCAGTAGCCCTGATACACAGAAGGCTTCAACAGGAATAATACAGAGGCAAAACTTTTCCAGGTTTTTTTTTTTTTTTAGGCGGATCACTAGTTGCTGGCGCCGACCTAGACTGTGTCGTCACGTCTCTGATCCACACAATAAAACCGAAGACGTGCCGGTGCTGCCTAGGAGCGGCAGCGTGTGGGGCTTTAAATCGTGCAAAGGCACGCCTGCACACCAAAGGAACGGCTGAAATCTCCCACCTGAGGCAAATGAAAACAATCAGGAGGCAGACTCAGGTGGGAGGGCAAACCTTTTATCTTGCACAGGAGAGGTGTCCAACCTTTCATCTGCAGCTCTTTCCCCAAAAAGCCACGGCTCAGATTGCAGCACAGCTGCAGAAACAAATTGTCTGTTTTGTGTCGGAGGTTAAAACTCACTTCTCTTCTCACTGAAAGGAGCCAGTGACTTCTATCAAAGGAAGCACAGCAGAGCAGACAGAGCTATCGGAGCAGAGCCATCATCTGAGAAACCGTCTCTTTAAATCAGAGAACAGTCTGATGTGTGCGGCTACTTCACCAGATATCTGCAAACAGCAGATGTCTGAAATAGAAGCAGTCATCGCAGTCACTTTCTGGGAACCGCAGTTTCTGCTATGATCCTTGGTTGTTTCTTTTTATTTGTTTGTGTTTTGTTCATTTCTGAGTTTTCTATTATTGTTACAATGGTCTTGCCGTATTCAGTTCACTTCTTTCAGTTCATTTCTGCGTATTCGGCACTGCAAAAACAAAATCATAAAGTATTTCTGCCCAGTTTCTAGTGTACATTTATATTCTTGAAATCTTACAAAACTAACTTAAAATTAACTTTTTAACAAGATATAAGAGCTTGTTTTGAAGTCAAAATATTAGTTCCACTGGCAGATTATTTCACTGGTAACATGGGAAATATGGCTTGTATTAAGTGAAATAATTTACCAGTGGAATTAGGACTTTTAAAATAATTTATTAGGGATTAGTTTTGTCTTAGTTTACCAGGGTATTCGTACTACAAAGTAAACCAAAAATATTTGATTTTGAGTTGTTGCAGTGAGTGGACATTTTAAAATGAGACACAACTTACTTAAAAGTAACTTTTCAGCATAATAGAGCTTGTATTAGTCCCATTGTTTTTGCATATAACAAGACAACTTTCCCATCTTGAAAATGTAAATAATCTGCCAGTAGATCTGGTACTTTGAAAAAAAGAAAACTAGTCAAATATGAATAAGTTTGTTAAATTAGTCACTTTAATATTCACATATCATTTGTGCTAAGCTAAAGTTAGTTTCGCTTTATTTGTTCTACAAGTTGCGTTTGCTAATTTTGTATATTTTTGTTCCTTAGTTATGTGGTGTCTCCCTCGTGTGGCAGATTTAGGTTACTCCACCTCTATTTGAGCAGACTGTTTTTAGTTTGCAGATCCGTTTAGTTTGTGTTCAGTTGACCTCAGTTGAATTGAGCCCAAATCTGTTATTTATCCTTTGACTTATTTTGCACTGCTCTGTTACCTGTTTTTGGAATTATTAAATTGAAATGTTTTCCGATTTTTAAACACCTTTTGTCCTTGTTTAAATCTGGTCTTTTACAAACACATTTAAAAAGATCCAGAAAAGCTGAGATTTATTGCTTTCAGGACCTGGAGTGATCAACCAAAGTGAGTGTTTACCTGCATGGACACGGCATGAACCTGAATTGCAGCCGGTTGAGAAAACATCTGGGGGTCAGCGGTCCGTAAGGTGAACTCGCCAGTTCTACACAAAGAGCAAAGAAAGAGGACATAATGAGCAACAAAAAGGCAGCTGATTCAAACCGATTGAAAAGGTGAAATTACTGTGATTGAGCCGCAGACATGCTCTTTAGACCAGGATGTGTCTGGAAAAGAGTCAGCTGAGGCTAACGGTGTGAGCGATTAGACCTAATCACCTCAGAGCTGGAGAGGAAACGAGGACAGTAACCCACCACAGTCCACATCAGCAATATATCACCATCCTGCCTCATCATTAAAGGTTTATTAGAAACAACTCCGGATCAGCCAGTCTGAGCACCAACTGGAGCAGGATAGACATAAATCACCAGGAAGACAGTGTGTGATACAATCGGTTTAAATTACGTTAATGTTTTACAATAATTATTTGAATACATTTAGATTCGTTGGAACTATTAGAGGTATTTCCATCTGACTGGCTGCTAACATTTTGTTCCCGAGTGTAAATTCTCAGTCACCCACAATAAGACAAGGTCGATTCACGTTATAATTCAAAATAGGCACCATGTTGTATTCGATTAGAACACAATTAAAACTGCCCTAAAAAATAAGAAGCCTTGTGTTAAACGAAGATTTTTGCACATCAACAGCTTTTGTGCTTTTAATGTTAGAAACAAAAGATTATTATAAGTTTATTTTAATAAAGTTTTTGTGCTTTTAATATAATAACCAAGCCTTGTCTGAAAATATGTTAAATTTTTTTAAATATGACAGCAAATGCTATTATGAGGTGGGGATTATTCATACAGAATGGCTCTAACATTAACACAATAACCTGGATGAGGAGGAGGTGAAGCTCCGCCCCCTTTGAGAGTAGCTGCTGTTGCTAAGCAACATGTGAAACACTTTACACTTATACCAAACTCTTTGATGATGTTAGACATATTTTGTCCTTTAATTGTGATTAAAGTTCTGAACATGTTGCAGCTGAAATTAGTGTTGTTTTCTTTTTTTTTTCTTTTTCGTGAAAGGTAAAGATACTCTGGAGCCCATCCGCCGCGACGCCATCTTGATTTTCATCCCTAATTTAAACACAGTTTAAAATATTCTCTGGCTCTGCTGGGGATTTCTACCTGAAATTTCCCTAAAATCCTTCAAAACTAGACAACTGAGAAAAAAATGCGAAAATCCAACTGAATTAATTTGGGATCGGATGGTAGGGAAACCCAGACTTCCCTCTCCCCAGCTCCTCCTGGTGCCAGCAGAAAATAAATTAACATTTGAGAAACTAAACCTATTTTTATTATAGCCTTCACTCTGTGTTTATAGATGCTTCTGAAATAACCACAGAGTCTCTCAAAAAGACATAAAAAGCCAAACGAAAGCACACAGGACTGATCGGCAGATGATGCAGCTAGTTTTAATGCAGCTGCGAGTCTGTAGGCGTTATCCAGCACTCCACATAATTTGAAAAATATGGCAGTAATAAGGAGATTTAATCTTATTTGGGTGGCTTGCATCCCGATGTCTCTATTAATCTAAAAGCCTTAAACTGGGCAGCATATCATATTTTGCTCATTTATTGGTTTTCTGCTGTATTAGGCCACACCAGCTGCATCACGACTGACTAAACTGTTTATTAGGTTTATTGTGACTGGATAAGTAGACACTGGAGTCCAACACGGAACAGAACGGACTCATTTCAGAGCAGCTGCAGTGTTAAAACAAAAAAACAACAAGCTGACGGTTTGGATTTAAAGAGACAACACAGTCACTCTGATGTGTTTTCTGTGTCGTCATATTTGGGTCAAAAACAGCAAAAAAAAAAAAAAAAAAAGCAGAACATAAATTATTTACACCTTATTTTTACAGGATCCAGTAAAGGGCTGGACAACAAATGGATAAAAAATATATTCAATAGAATATTTTGTGAACTCTGATCTGGAACCACACAGCATTCTGGGAGATGAAGGCAGAGGACAGACTTTAGCCAAGAGAACAGTAAAATAAAATCTAGAAGTGTTTCAGCTGTTGTTTTTTTAATGTAAATTTACCAAACTAAAGCTAATCTGATCTGATAAACAAGTAAATACGGCTTTATTTTAACAAATACAACATAATAGATGAATATCCAGTCCAGAAACAACTTAGCATTACAGAAAAATCATTTGTCCGCCATCATAGGTGGCTATGCTAGCTAGCTTGAGCATTTCTGACAGGCTATGCTATCCTCAGCCTAGCAGAGAGCAACAGGGTGAGTGAGCAGAGGGATGAGCAGCAGCGCACTGAGGGTGACTGACAGCGCTAAGACCCGCCTCCTGGCTCTGACTGGTTGTTCTAGTTGGCACTGGGACAAGGCAGAGTAGCCTGGTTTCTTCATAGATTATCTGTCTCATACCATTCTTTTAAAAGTTGCATTCTGCATCTGTAAACATCTGATCCACTTACCTGGCTTTGTTTTTCAGGTGTGTGAAGTGGACCCGACCACGCTTCAGCTGTGCCCACGTGAAGGTCTCGTCTTTGTGTAGCTCTCGTCTCGTTTTCCCTCCATTTTCTCCTGCTTCCTCCTCTGTTAACAGGACCAAACGCCCGTTGTTTGGTTCCTGAACGAGCTGGAAGATCATCCGTCCGGAGGGACTGTCGGGGTCCCTGACCTCCAGCAGAGAGGGCAGCAGAGGCACGGAGCCACCGATGGGAACCAGCAGGGAGCCGTTGATGTGGAGGACAGGGCTGTGGTGGTTCACTGAGGAAAACAAAAACCACAAAATCACACGTGGGGTTCCTCAAGGCTCCATCCTCAGACCACTTCTATTCTATAGATTATAAGGTGCTACAGCATGTCTTGTATTATGTATGCTGATGGCAATCAATGACCACATTGTAATCACAGAGTCAGCAGCTGTGTTTCCACACTGTAAAAACACAAATTCTTACCAAGTATTTTTGGTCTGGTTTCTAGTGCAAATATCTTAGAACACTTGAAATAAAAAAAAACTAACTTACAAGTAACTTTTAAGCAAGATTAAGTCAATAATTCCTTAAAACTATTTTTAAAAAGTACAACTTCCTCTGGCAAACTATTTCACTTATTACAAAACATTTTTTACGTATCTAAGTGAAATAATTTGCCAATAGAACAAGTAGCTTTTAATCAGGCATTACCTACTTAAAACAAGCTCCTGTATCTTTCTGGAAAGTTATTTGTAAGTTAGTTTGGTCTTATTTTAAGTGTAGCAATATGTTAGCATTAGAAACTAGACTAAAATACTTGATAAGATTCCGTATTTGTTCATTGCATCTACTATAGAATTTTGCCAATTGGAAATATGAAAATGAATTTTCCAAATTTTTGGGCAAGGATGACGTAGCTATTCAAATTTATCAAAATTGGTGTTTTTTGAAAACAGGGTTTATGCAGAAATTCTAAATTTGAATTTACTACCTTTTACTGCCTATTTTTACTACCTCTACAATATTTTTACTACCATCACAAAATTGAGCAGCAGGCTCTTTTGGGGGAGAAGGTGACTTCTAGGGGTGCACTGATTTATCGGCCAGTTGATTTATCAGAACCAATTTCCTTAATTTTGGGAGATCGGTGATCAGCCAATACTTCCGTGTGAAGCCAATCTTATCTACCTCAGCAAAGGTCTGAAAATCAGCCACTGTCCCCTTCTGCTCTGCTGTGAGAGAGGTTTTGAATGATAGACCGGCCCACCAGGTCATGTCTGCAAGGTTGCAGTTAACAATAGCCACCCCACTGTTGCCAAAAGCAATTTTTAGTGACATTTCAGACAAAAAATTGTATAGAGCAAAATTGGAATCGGCAGGTCAGAGTTTTAACGATCGGTAATCAGCGATAGGTCAGAAAACTGCGATCGGTGCAGCACGAGTGAATTCACAGCGCTGACCCATGTAACATGACGGCCCAGGTAAGACAAAACCTTATCCCACGTACTGGGGGATGAATATTCCATTTCCAGAAGACTTAGGATTAGCTTTTTTTTTTTTTTTAAGAATATAAACAAAATGCTATGACGTACAAATTTCACAAGCTGATGTTTTATTCTCAATAAAGCAATAATACTGGTTTGCTACTAATTGTCAACACGAGTTTAAAACAATGTTGATGTGCAGCAGAATCTGGTGTTTCGGTTCCATTTAAAAAGGCGACCCACACACCAACTTTGACAGATCACCAGTAGAGCAGCTAGCTAAGCTTAGCTAATCAACCACCGCTGTATTCAGACGATCATCACTCATTAATAACCGCAAAACAAACACCAGATTTGAAAACACAAACGGACTGAATGTTCTGTTTTTTTTGAGTGGGAAACAAAGAGCGTAAATCCCATCAGAGATAAATGGCAGATTTATTTAGTTTTTTGTTTCTTTTGTCTTTTCATATTAATATTATTTAAATGCTAACTTTTCTTCGATGATTCTAGACTTTTCCAAGATTGGGGGTTGTCCTTACCCACCGGACCCCCCAGTCCCGGGATTTACACCTACGTGGGAAACGTTTGTGTGTTTGTTGGTGTGGAATCCAGATGGTTAAAGTGGCTCGTTTGTCAGTTGCTATGGCAACGAGTCTACATGTAGCGTAGATGACACGGAGAGCGAGAAGAAAGTGGTTTTGAGTTGTTCTTTAAAGGTATTTCTGCGTTATTTTTCCTATGCTATTGCGCATAGCACCGAATTAACAACATCTACATCTCCAGGTTTCATTTTGTTAACGGGATCGTTCTACCGCGGCAGCGCGGCTACGAACGGCAAGTAAATGAATCGGCTTTTCTCCTCCAGCACATTCGCGAAATTTCGGCTTGTAAACAATAACATGTGTCAGCTGACGAATGCTGTACTGCTTTTCCTAAAACTGCAGTAGAATTTAAATTTTGGCTCATGTTTACTCTGCCATCTGTTTGTGTTGCAGTTCGTGATGTTATTTAACTTACGTTAGTAACTGCGGTGTTCAGCCACCAGAGAAGATCAGCACTGAGGTTAAAGGTGTCAATCAGGTCTGCTGCCTGTCTGCACCACCCGTCGCGTTGCTGGTGATGCTGCTTTCTGCTGAGGTGTGACGGTAATACTTGTACTCGTAGCTGAGCTTGAAGTTGCATCGCTTCGCATAAAAAAATGAAATAGGGATCCTGCTCCCCTGCGCAGAAATCCGCTGCTAATGACCGATAGATGCTCCGCTCGGTTTAGTTTTATCACCGTCGCGCCGTTCCAGGTCATATTTATATTTTTTTCTGCGTACTTTACAAAGCGCTTCTCTGTCCCCTGGTTATCGAGCCAAAGTCGTGAAAAAATGTTCTCGACTTTGGCGCAAAAAGACTCGCTAGTCTTAACACATTTGGCGCTTCCAACACTACTCATGCGCACAGCAGATCGGACAGCGGAACCAATCGAGTCCACCAACGTCAGCCCAGGTCCTGGGAGTAGATATAATTTTTAATACAGATGAACACAATAAGAGAAGGCAAGGCTCTAGCTTGAGCGCAGCGACGGATGTGAAAGCGGAATCTGTTACCGTTGTTGTTAACATTACGGCGGGGGAATTCCGAAAAGAATCGGCGGTGGAAGATACTTTGTAACAAAGCCAGGCTGAGAACGGTCACCAAGGTAAAAACTTAAACATATAGTGACACATAACTAGAGACTCATCTAGTTATGTGTCAACACAAGTTTTTTTTTTTTTTTTTTTAATGTACTACGTTGATGTGCAGCGTAGGCACAGTGGCGGCGAGGAGGTAGAAGCCTACCAGAGCTTTCCCCCATACTTTTTAGAAAATCGGCTTTATAGAAATGCCAACTAATCCCTCGACGAAGAGAAAGAGTGATAATCCCACATCTCTTACCCCTACAAAATCTAACATCAAAAAAGTTAAAATGGAGCAAGAAATGGCAGACAACATCGTGAAGGAGCTAACACTGGCTATTAGCAAGCAAGGATCTTCCCTTGAAAAATCTATCGATGATCTGAAGAGGTCAGCTGAATTTATCTCCGCTGATTTGCAAGAAATCAAAGAAACATTGAAGATTACAGTTAAGAGAGCTGATAAAGCGGAAGAAAAAAAATCTGGAGAATCAAGTTGTCGAGCTGGCGCGTTGTAAACGCCGCTGGGACTTACGTTTGCGGGGTTTACCGGAGATTGAAGGGGAAGAGCTCAGGATGAAACTGATTGACATCTGTCAAAACACAGCTCCAAGACACAAAGAAAAATCCTCGGATGTAATCGACTCGGTGAACAGGCTGGGAAGATCAAATATGGCCATTGCTCAACCCCAAACGAGGGATGTCAGGATCCAGTTCGCTATGAGGCATTACCGGGATGCTGTGTGGAAGTTGTCAAAAAAGGCAGACTACCTGGCACAGAGGAAACTGCGCTTCATGGAAGACCTGACCCCGGAGGATCGCGACAAAAAAAAAAAAAAAAACGGCTGTGGCCCATCATCCAAAAGGCCAGGGAGGAGAAAAAGATGGCATACTTCGTTGGAGGGAGAGCATTTGTTGAAAACAAAGAAATACTTTAATAGATATGTTGAAGGGAGAATTGCTCCGCTATGTTTCACCCAACTTAAGAGGAGTTAAGTCACTGTTCTGACTTTTTTCTATCGTTCCAATTAACATTTCTACTTTAAAATTTATTTCAGAGGCTTAAGAGACATTACTAAATGAAAGGCCGTTTTTCTTTATATAAAAAACTTTGATGCTGACTTTTGCTTGATTCAGGAATTGCATTCGACTAATGAAGAGTACAAGTTCTGGAAATCGCAATGGGGCAAGGATTTATGGATGTCCCATGGAAACAGCCATTCTGCTAAGCACACATTTAATGAGAAGGTTATTTTTACTCAATCGGACTCAAATGGTCATTATATGTTGATAGTTTTCTGTTACTGTCACTAATTTTTTCTGCTGGGAAACATTTATGGTTACTCAAGCATGAGACAAAACAAAGAATTATTTCAAACACTGAATAATTTGATTGATAGTATTGTTGAAAAGTTCTCTGAAGTTAAAATAATACTGGGCAGAGATTTTAATTGTACTATTGACAACAAAATTGATAGATGACTGCAAAAAATTACAGGCAGTTCTTTTTTATCTGATTTCATAAATGAAAGAGGCCTTGTTGATATCTGGAAAGTTAACAATCCAAGTAGAAGAGACTTTACATGGACACACAGAGCGGGTTCATTACGTTCTAGAATAGATTTTTGGTTAATTTCAGAATCTCTTACTCAACTGAACTGTAAAACAGAAATTATGCAAACACCTTTATCAGACCACAAAGCAATTGTATTAACTTCAAATTTATCACCAAACAACCCAACTCAGAGATATCCAGCCTGTTGGAAACTTAATAATTCTGTCTTACAAAATGAACCTCTAAGGGAAATAATAAGAAATACAATTTTTGAATATTTTAGGACTGCTACAGAGGAAGGTAATTATCAAAAACAATAGGAACTTTTAAAATTTGAGCTAAGAAAATATTTTATAGAGTTTGGTTCTAAACAAAAAAGGAAATAAAAGTAGAAGAAAATACTTTAATAACAAACCTTACTGCTCTTTCATCAATTTTGCCAGAAAACCTATCTGAACCACAGCAAGCAGTGCTCCTATCATTACAACTAAAACTAGATCAATTATACATAAATAAAGCTAAAGGTGCGTTTGTTCGATTAAGAGCAAAATGGTTGGAGGAGGGTGAGCAAAATTCCAGTTACTTTTTTAAACTAGAAGAACAGACAGAATAAAAATAATACAAGTAGACTCTCCTCAAATTGTAATATTGTAGATCTAAGATCTGTGAAAATTATTATAAAATGTTAGATACCTCAAATATCTCAGGTACCCAAATTAATGATTTCTTTAAGAATCTTGGTGATGTTAAAACCATGGAGAACTCAAAAGATCAGTTTGTGATTCACATATAACTCTTACAGAAATTTTGGATGCTATTAAAAAACTTAAATTAAACAAATCCCCAGGCACTGATGGGCTAACATCTGAATTTTATAAATTATTCTCTATTGCTCCCTTTTTATTGAATGTTTATACAGAAAGTATACTGAAAGAACATCTACCACCCACACTACGTCAAGGCCTAATTACACTAATTCCTAAACCGCAAAAATATACATCAAGCTTAGACAATTGGCACCCTATCACTTTATTAAATAACGATTATAAGATATATGCTCTATGTTTGGCTAATAAATTAAAATCCGTACTTAATGATGTTATTGGAGAATCTCAAAATGACTTTATGGCTGGACGATATATAATTGATAACATAAAACTTGTTTGAGATTTATTAGACTACTCTGATTTAATATCAGAAAACAGTTTAATTCTCTTTCTTGACTTCCGTAAAGCTTTTGATTCACTGAAACACGAATTTCTGTTTAAAACGCTCGACTTTTTTGGCTTCGGTGAGCAGTTTAAAAAGTCAATACGCACTTTATATGCATTAGGGAACAGTTCAGTTAAACTATCTCATGGAACCACCCGTAGATTTAATATTGAGCGTGGAATTCATCAAGGTTGTCCGATTTCACCGTTTTTGTTTCTTTTACCTATGCAAATTTTAGCACATTTCATAAAGAACAGCGGTATTCAAATTGCAGAGAGAGAAATATGTTTGAGTCAACTGGCAGATGATACAACTCTATTTTTAAAAGATTGTTATCAAATAAATATTGCTATTAAGTTGCTCAATGACTTTTCTTCAGCATCTGGCCTCAAACTTAATCTTTCGAAATGCAAATTGCTTCCTATAAAAACAACAATCAGAAATCTCAGGAATCCCTGTTAAACATGAAGTTAAATATCTTGGTATCCAGATTACGAAAGAAGAAACCCAAAGGTTAAATGAAAATTTTAACCCCCTTGTTGCTTTAATCCAAAAGAAATTTAATATGTGGTTACAGAGAGATTTATCCATCTCTGGTCTTACCGTCTAAAGCTGAAGGTCTCTTCAGTTTGGTATATGCTAGTTCAGCACTTGAGGTTTCCAATGAGATCAGTTCAAAAGTAGATAAAATATTATTTGATTTTATTTGGAAGAAAAAGGTTAATCTTATTAGGAAAAATGTAATGATAAACAAGTCGTGCTCTGGTGGATTTAATGTATTAGATTTTCAAACTGAATTCTTCTTTTAAAATTAAGTGGATCAAAAGGTATCTTCTAAACCCAAACTCTCTCTGGAACTTTATATCCACATATGTATTTGAGGCGTTAGGTGGTTTATCTTTTCTTTTAAGATGTAACTGTATTGAAAAAATCCCAGTTAAACTTTCCAGTTTCCATAAACAGCTACTACTATGCTGGAATTTAATACATAAACATAACTTTTCCCCACACAAATACTATATTTGGAATAACACAGACATCTGCTTTAAACATAAATCAATTTTTCTTAAAAAATGGTTTGACGAAGACATTGTTTGTGTACATCAACTTTTCAGCAAAGAAGGTAATACTTATTCTTACGATGAATTTCTGTATAATTTTCCTGTACTGCCTAAAGAATTTGCAATCGTATTTGATGCTATTCCTTCTGGGGTGAAAATTGTCAACCTCTATTCAACACCGTACTGGTTACTTAACAACAGTTATTTATTGGTAACGCTGACCCATTTTTAAGTAGAAAAACTAATAACAAATGTATTATAGAACTAATAATAAAAGGTCATATAAGCAAACTAGCTCCTAACTTTTTTTGGGACAACATATTTCATGATATTTGTTGGAAAGATGTTTGGTTATTGCTGAATACTTGAGAAGTGTCTCTATAGATTCTACATAGATGTTATCCTGTTAATAGTAAAATATTTAAATATCACCCTAATGTAGACCCAATATGTTCATTTTGTCACAATTCTGAAGAAACCACCACTCATCTTTTCTGGGACTGCTCTTATATTCAAATATTTTGGAAATATATTTTTCTACTACTAAAAAGAAAATTGGAAATAGATGTAACTTTAAAACTATATTATGTGGATTTTTCTGTTTAAATACTTCAAAAAATAAACTATTTGTTATAAATTTAATATTAATTTTAGCAAAATTTAATATCCACAGATGCAAATTTCTTAAGTTTAAACCCAAAATTAATGCTTTTGTGCCTATGTTTCTTCATATTTGTATTCTCTGAAATACTTTACCAATAGTAAAGCTTTAAAGACTACTACAATTTGTAAAGAATTTCTCATGTAATTTGACTTAGTTGCTGTATTTGACCTTTTCCTGCTTGTAACCTCTGTCAGATTACCAATATTTTTTAACTAATTTTGCTTACAGAGACTTCATAAACCATTTATACTTTCAGTAGTGCGTGTTTTTTGTTATTTCTGTCATATTTTGTACAGAACACTTGGCACTGGAGCTGGAAGACATTTAAATATCCAAATTAAACACAAAAACCAAAAACATTAAATGTAAGTTTATTAATCTGTAAGAGGACAAACTTCCAAATATCAAGAAAGAAATATATTGCCTTTAGTAATATATGAAAATGGTCTCAAAACAACAATATTATCATTTATGATTATGATAACATGACTTTAATAAAGGAATATGACACTAACTTTAGCTACCATAATAAACATCTACAGGCAACATAACGACTCAATAGTAGCACTCAGATATTTTTTACACACCTCAGACATGGTACTTACCTTCTCTAGCCCACACAGGGTTGTCCTCCTTTATGTTTGCTACTCCTTTGTCTTCCACTTCAGCTTTCAGAGTGGATTCAGCTGCCATCTGCTCCATTGCATCACATAAAAAAAAATGCACCAGGTCTGACAAACCTGATTTTCTCAAGAAATATAAACATGCAGCTACTCACAACTGGAGGTCAAAGTGACTTAATGTCTACAAAAAAATTATAATAATAAAAAATAAATAAATACAGCTCCTACGTGGAGTGTAAACATATTCTCGTCCTGGGTGTGGGAGCAGTTTGCTTTCTTCGTCAGAAGCGAGCCTCTAGGAAAAATTATCCTTTGTGTTGCAAAAGGGTCCATTTGGCCCACTGCCCGCTGGTACTGTGAGCTTCTCTAATGTTCCAATGATGTTGGGGGGGAAAAAAAGAATACTTCAGATCCATTCCTATCCGAACATCACGTCAGCTGCGTTTTATTAGTTTGAGTGATTTCCTACTGCGAAGTGATGATGAAGCCAAAGGCAAAAGCAAAGTAGCTCTAAATGGAAGGAAATGATGTATTCTGCCTCTAATTCCCTTTTCAAATGCATTATTGAGCAGTCGGGACGAACCATCAAGAGACTTGATTATGTTTTAGTAACACTGCGGAAGCCAGAGAACACCAATCGGCATCAAAGACGACTTTATCAGCAGAATTGAGAGCCATTTCTTTTGGCCACTGTGTGTATGTGAATGATAAAGTGAGCTGCTTGAATTATTTGCATGAGCAAAATACGAGGAACAGAGAGCACACACCAAAAAGCCATCTAATTTTCTCTAATTAGGTTCATCACTTGAGTTGCATTTTAATAGACGCCCGCTGTGCTTGCATATGCTCCAAGAACAAGAGCCATGCTAATTGAAAAATGAAGATATGAGAATATTTGTTGACCGAACACCCGCTATGCTACGAACAGTGCAAGTAGAACTTTGAAGGAGGAGTTGCTACTCTTAGTTTTATATTGTGTTACAATATAAAACTATACACTAATACACTAATAATAGCAATACACTAATTACATTATTTTCTGTACTGTTTGTGCTTTTTTCCTTTCAGTTTTGATAAAAGATTGAAAGAAGATGTGGGATGTTTTGCACTTTATTCAGAAGATGTTGCTTTAGCAAGGTGGTTGAAGAAGATGGATGAATCATAGAAGAGAACCAGGTTGATGGCCCAATATTCCACCCAATAATTATTATTAACAATGGTGAAAAAGTACAAGTTCTATTTCACTTATAACAAGACATTCCCTCATATTATAGCTTAAATAATCTGCCAGTGGAACTAGAACTTTTTACATATATATTAAGAAATTACTGACTTAAAACAAGCTCCAATGTGTTGCTGAAAAATTATTTGCAAGTTAATTTTGTCTTATTTCAAGTGTACTTAGATATTTACACTAGAATCTAGAGAAAGAAAACACATGCAACTTGTTGAGAATTAAATAAAAGTAAAAGCCCCCGGCTCGTTTTAATTCTCCCATGTCCCTGGGTTCAAGCTGGATCCCACGTGTCAGGAGTTGGATCACACAAACGGACGCACATCGCTGTTCGACTTCGACAATCAGACAATTTATTAGACAATGGACAACATAAAACGACAACATAAGACTCACGCAATGCATCGTACAACAGACAAATGGATCAAGAGACATATTACCTGAGACATAGACAAATACTCACGCAACAACAAACATTTAGAGAGAAAATCACCTCCCGAGAACCCTCCTGATTCTGACTCTTCATTTGTTGCGCCTCCTGTTTTGTATCGAAGAGAACGGGTCCCCTGGACTGTATGTAAATTAGGGGAGTGCCTCTAGTGAAGA